>MU380325.1:0-78591 GCA_022495085.1 Xylaria sp. FL1042
TAAACTAATAAATAAACTAAAAAACTTAATTAAATATTAAAATAATATTTATAAAATTATATTAATTATTAATAAAATAATTAAATAAAACTATTATAAATAATATAAATTATTTATAATATTTTAACTAATAAAAATATAAATTTATTTTTTTATAAAATAATATATAAATAATAAGCAACTATTAAAAAATTAAAAAAAATATTAGCAAAAGTATTAATTATTTTAGCTATAGCACTTAAAGTAAAAATTATTATAACTAAAATTAAAACGCTATAAATAAAACTATAAATACGCTTTTAATTTTTATAATAATAAATATTATAATATTATAATAAAAAATAAATTAAAAAGCCAACTTTTAAAAAAAAAAATAAAGTTTATCTGCTATAATAAAAATAAAATATTATTATTAATATTTTATAAATTAAAACTAAATAATTAAATAATAAATTAAATTTTAAAAAACTTAATTTTTTTAAAATTAAAAAAGTTATTTTTTTAATTAACTATAAACTATTATTATTAAAAAATATAAAAATTTATTTTATTTTTTATATTTTTTTATTTAAACCAGCTTTTAAAAATATATAATTTAAATTATAATTTAAAGTAAAAAGTAATTAAAATATTTATAAAGTTAAAAAAATACTAGATTTTTATTAAAATAAAAATAATATTAAATATTTTATAAAATAAAAAAAGTATTTATATGCTAATAATATTTAAAAGCTTAAAAAATATTTAAAAACTATTATAGCTATTATAAATTAATTTTATTTTTAGTATTTTAATTAACTAAAGCTAAAAATATAAGGTCGACCTTTTAAAACATATTTAGTATAGCTTAATCTACTTTAAAAGCAGCTTTAAGTTAATAATTTTTAAAAGTTTTTTTTTATTAAATTGTTTTACTAGCTTTACGCCTTTTTTTTTTTTATTTAACTTGATTTAATTTTTTTTTATAATAAAAAATATTTATTACTTTATTATAAAAAAATCTTTTTTAAGTTTTTAAATAATAAATATAATTTAAACGCTTGTTTATTTTATTTTTTAACTTTTTTATAACTATTTTTAAACTTTTATATTTTTTTAATAATTTTTAAAATAATTATATAGTTAACTTTAAATCTTTTTATAATAAATTTAATTTATTTTAAGCTTTTTTTTTTTGTTTTTTTAAATAAGCTTGTTTTTTTATTATATTTAAAAGGTCTGCTATAAATAGTTTATTATATAGTTTTTAGTTCTACATGTAATAATAATAACTAGAAATTTTAGCAATATAAAAACAAGTTTAAAAGTTTAAGCTAATGTAAAAAAAGCAAGCAAATATTTTAAAGCCTTTTTAAAAAATATACTCTGCATAAATTAGCCTGGCCTTTTTTTAATTAAAGCAAAAGTGTTTTTATATTTAACTTAATATATTAAAAAAAAAAAAGTAGTGCTTATAAAAAAAAGATTAGTTTTTAAAATAAAAACCTTAGAAAAAAAAAAATAATATTATAAAACTATTAGCTTTACGGTTATAAAATAGGCTTAATAAAAAAGGTCTTTTTTTTATAAAGCGTTTATAGGTTTTATTTTATTAAATATATAATTAAAAGGTAATAAAAGGTATAAATTTATAAATTTATTAATTTCTTTAAAAATTTAAAGATTTATTAAATTTAAAATATAATAATATTAAAAAAATAGCTTTAGCTATTATTATTTTTTATATTTATATAATAATATATTTCTTATATTTAATTGTTTACTTAGTTTAATTTTTTAGCTATTAACTTATTTTTATATTAATATATTTATTAATTAACTATTATTTATATTGCCTTTTTTATTAAATAATAGTAAAAGTATTAAAAAACCTTTTTTATAAACACTTATTAATTAGTTTTATTATTACCTTTAAATTAAAAACCTTATATACTACTTATACCTTAATATAAATATATAACAGGTTTATAACATTATTATAATAACAAGCGCTTTATAAAAAGCTCTACGTAATAAAAAACATAAGTATATTATAAGCGGCTTAACCGCTTAAAAATAAGCTTTATAATATAACTTTATTTACGCGCTTATTAATAAGCCTATTAAATACTTAACCAACGCGTTAAGCAGGCTATAATATAAAAATAAAAATAAATTATAGTTATTAAAAAAAGCGCTTTAATAAATAGCTATACGCTTATTTAAAAACTTTTTTTAAAAGCTAAAAATATAAGCAATAAATATAAGCAAGGCTAATAAAATTAACTTTACTTAAAAAGCTATGTTAAATTTAATAATTTTAAGGCTAAACTATAAAAAAGAGCTTATAAAGTATTTATATAATAAGCGCATATTATAGCTTATAATAGCTAGTATAATAAATATACTAGTTTTATACTTATTTTATATAAGATATAAATATACGCTATATAGTTAAAATTTAAAGCTAAAAACAATTACTTTAACAATAGTTAAGCAGATCACTAAATATAGCAAATATAGCGTATACAGCGAATATAATAGTATCGCACCCAAAAACCTACAATCTAACAGCGACCGCGGGCGCGGTCGCAAAATTTAGTTAAACGTTAGCGCTAAGCCGAAAATAGTATTTATCGAGAGATCTGACCGCGTTAAATGCGAAAAAATGAGGTGAAAAAGGAGGCTGTGGATAGGTTAGCGTTGAAGGTGGCTAGCAAAGTTGGTTAATTTTATAGGCAAGGGCCTAGGGTAGAAGGGCCTGGGGGAATAAGGGTAGGTGGATAAGGGGGATAAGGGTAGGTGGATAAGGGGGATAAGAGTAGGTGGATAAGGGGGATAAGGGTAGATAGATAAGGGGGATAAGGGTAGGTGGATAAAGGTAGGTATGTAGGGGTAGGTAATAAGTATATAGCTTTAACTGTTTTTTATTAAAAAACCTCTGTAAAAAATAAAAAAAAATACAAGAAATTGCTTAAATTATTTATAAGTAATTAAATCAAATAATAATCGTTTATTTAATTTAATAAATAATTTAAATAATTTTATTTTTTTTGTTTTATTTTAATTAGTTAAGTTATTTATTAGTTAAGTTAAATATTACTTTGATTGTGCGGAGCGCTGAATAAATCTCTCAAGTATTACAGCACTATTTTAATAAAGCGATCCCTTGCCGAGCTTCTCATGCACCGCGCCTGAGAAACACAAATTAATTACATCAGGGGGCAACGATTATAAAGGATCAGCAAAGGTCTTTCGCATCAGGGCACACCGTCCGTTTTAAGAATCTTGAAATCTTTTATTCCCTTTTGTAAGTCACCTTGTGTCCACCTCCCGGAATTCCTCCCAGATGGCCACCCACAATACAAGATAAAGGGTCCTGAAAATGAGGATAGCGTCCACGACGTAAATGGCCGTAAATGGCAACGAGACTCGCTTCTTTTCGTAGATAGTTTCGTTATCAATACCAGGTGGATTTATGTGATCACTTAAAAGGGGAACGAAACATTTCTTCCCAACGCGGTTGCAACCCATGCACCAAGAGTTTCTCTCACGACATTATTACTTGACCAGTTCCTAGAAGGATGGACTCTGTTCGAAAAGTGTAAGAACAAAGTATTGCTAGCTCGATCAATAATTATCGACGTGCCTGTGTATCCCGTATGACTGGCCGAGAGCAAGTTAGCCATTGGTCCAGCAGTGTAATATTGGTCCAGCTCTAATGCGGCACCGTGAGACGCCGCAGGGCCGAAGCGAGCATTGAAATCTGTAAAAATGAAATCTATAGGTTCCAGGGATATTATGCGCTTGCCGCCATAAGTTCCATTATTAAGTATCATCTGACAAAAGCGCGCCGTGTCCAAAACAGTGGAGAACAGACCAGCGTGGCCGGACACCCCGTTGAGACTCATGCGTTCTCATCGTGGACGGTACGACGGACTGGCTGATGTCGCTGTGGTTCTTGATCACCGAGAACAGGTATCTGGAATTCCTGGGTGGCCATTCGACGGTAGAACGGAAACGCTGGGCCCTCAACGTTGCCGCGGTTGAAAAATGTGTCCTTCATTTCCATGGCTGAGATGTATTCATAGACGACATCGTTGAGGTGCTTGCCAGTTACTTTCTCGATCACGAGCATCATCGTCATATAGTTGAGATCTAAGTACAGATAAGCTGAGCCTGGCTCATTCTGTAGAGTCTCGTTCAAAATCTGTTGAATGCACGACTCATAAGTTGGGTACTCTGGCATCCATAAACGAACTTCTGGATCCGCTGGAAAGCCGCTTTTGTGCGTTAGAAGCTACAGAATGGTGATGTTCTCCTTTCCGTTCGTACTGAATGCCGGGAGATAGGTAACCACTGTACCATTAATGCTGATTAAGCCCCGAAACAGGGAGACGAAGCTGTCGGCTACGTTGAATCCCTCACGGTAATATCCGATCATATTGGCACTATGATGTAGCCGCGAGATCCCTCACGTAGTGTGGCAACTAGTTTACTTCATTTGGAAGGTGACAGATTTGGGCTACCAAAGACGAGAAGGATGCAATGTTAATACATCGGGCTAATTTTGGAGCTGACTTCAAAGAAAGAAAGAAAAGGAGAAGATGGTTTAGTTAATCACGGTTTTCAATTATATTATTTTTAGATTGTAGTTCTTTATTTACGTTTGTTGTTTTAAGCCAAAACCCCTTGGGCAGAAGTCGTTCCCCCTACAATCAATCTATGTTTTTGTTTCTTTGCAATGAAGCTGCCGGCGGTGTTGTCACTCTAAGTAGAACAACGATAAGTGTAGTGTAGTCGTTCTAAAGCTATTCGTGTAACATCATATTTGAAAACTTGATAAATCTCTTTCCGAGTCGACAAAATGGAGTTGCTTAGAACGATATTTGTTTTTTATTATAAGTTTATCGGGCCAAGAAATCACCTGTTGTGTAGTAATCAGCACCAACCATAACAAGCATGCATAAAGAATCTCGATCCTGAAGAAGTCTGTCAATATAATGGACCTTACACTGGGCTCAACCATATTTTCGGTTACCAGCATAGAAGCATGCTATTACATGTCGAATTGTTCGTAGTGCTATGTGTCATGACAACAGACAAAGAGAGGTTGCAGGAGAGACCTAATTCATATATAGCTCTCGGCACTTTGCGCAGCGTCTATATTACTCAGTACGCTTATTCCTCGATACTTTATATCGAGGTCAAGGCTGTAGTTGGTTAGTCTATTAGGCACTCATCTCCAGCACCTTTTTGAGGATGTGTTCGATTGATACTTTCCGTGCCTAGCTTTCCAAAATTTTGTAAACGGTATAGTGACACTATTAGAACTTCTTGATCTGATTTTTGAATCTTATGATGTAAATATTATTAAATTCGAAGACCAGGATGTAACTAAGTGTGCTGGCTTAGCCACTTAAAACATTCTATGTGGTAATTAGCGCTACTACGACTTTAGTGTCTCCTATAAAAACATGGAGTGAACGGACTCTCCACTACACTAGAATGTCTCGGCACTAACCGCATTTAGTGGCTTGGCCACGATGATACCTGAATGCATATTCGGATCCCTGAACGTCCGGACTTCGGCTCTTCAACATTTGCATACACAAAGACTGCGGCTAGTTCGTGTTACTCAGAGTGGTGCACATCAATTGGACGTCCCACTAGTTGACCTCATAACTAATAGTTAATAGAAACAACATCGACAAGTTTGTAAACTCAAGTACTCTGAGAAACTAGGGTCGAAGATGTGGTTAATAATATTGAATCTTGGGAGCTGCCTAATCAACAACAGAGGGAGCGGTTCGCGACTCCAGCTGCAACGCAGTGGGAGAATGTGGTAGGATGGTAGTCATTTGATTCGACGTGTTGATGCAGAACAGAAATTATCAAAATATGACCTACTTAGAATAAAGCCGCTTCACAGATGCAGCCGGGCGCAGCGAGCGATGGTGCCTCCATCGCGACGAAGGCGCCGCAAGAAAAGGCCCCCAACATTCAAGTTAACATAAAGACGAGCAAAGAGAATATTCTTAGCGGTAGGATTTTGGGTTTTGCACGACAAGAAGCTCGGTGTAACTAATTGTGCAACATGAGATGCGCAATACTCATCAATCACTTGAATCGGGTAGCGAATTTATCACATTGAGAGGCAATAGTCTATGTCAAGTTGTCGGGTAACTTAACCGTCTCGCCGGGACTATTCGCCCCACCCTCACGGGCACCTTTCTATCCTAGCCACCACTCGGCCGACACGGATTGCCCGAACAACTGTATAAATAACCAACACTAAATAAACATATGGTGGTATTAAGGCGAGTTGAGAATTTCGAGATTATGCCATAATGTACTGAAGCTCGGCGTTCGTCTTTTCTTCAAATATCTTTAGTTTTTTTTTTCTTGGCAAGAAGCCAGGCCAAATCAACACATGGTACCACCCTGCCCATAAGTCTTTTCATAATGCCGTTTTTCGAGCACGATAAAGCATCTATCTTCTATGTCGCCGAGGGCACAGGCCCCACGATCCTACTACTACATGGTTGGGCCTGCGACTCGCTTGACTGGCAATACCAAATACCATTCCTACATTCCCTAGGCTACCAAACCATCACGTTCGATTCTCGAGGCCATGGTGCGTCCTCAGTCCCGCCTGAGGACGACTCAGAGCAACTTAGGGCCGAAGTTACGGCTGACGACGCCATTGCGCTACTCGCACACCTAGGAGTAGCCTCAGCGATTTTTCTCAGCCACTCTGCAGGAGCCTTGGTGGCATCCATCATTGCTGCACGCAATCCAACCGTCGTACGGGCAAATATCATGATCGATCCAGAGCACTACCGTGAGCATGATGGCAGGGGCCAATTCATCGAGGCTCTTGAAGCAGATGCCCATGGAACTCTAATACAGACACTCTCGCGATCATACTCGGAGAGTACCCCTAAGTGGCTGAAGACGTGGCATCAATATCGTATTTTGAGAACACCACCTCATGTTATCCACCACTCACTGCGTGTCAAGTCCGAAAATAGAGACTCGGTTGCCTGTTGGGAGTCTGCAGGTGTGTGGATGAAGGAACGGAAAGGTCCAAGGTTAGTTATATTGAGGAACGAAACAAATTTGGGGAAGGAGAGGGGTCTTGGAGTTGGTAGTCAGGACCGTATTGTGATCTTTGAGAGCGCCGGGCATTGGATGCACATCCTTGAGCCCGAATGGTTCAACGCTCTCTTGAGAGAATGGCTGGATACTGCTGTGAGAAATGAATGAGCTTGCCTCTTAAGGTTATATGAAGCTCGACTGGGCTACTCACGTGAGGGTCCGTGTAACTAGTTATCTAAGAATGTGTTTGTGTCTCTCTTTGTGATGTTATGTTAACCAATATAATGTTAAATAAATCTTGACAAGACTAAAATGAGGATTGTTCTGAATATGTAATGGGTAAGAGCCCATGTCTTTCCGGATTTTGATGCTTGACTAATGCGTATTTAGGCGCATGCCTCGCGGGTGAAAAGGTATAGAGGATCGCGGCATGAGACACAGAATCTAGTCTTATTATCATTTTTATTTCCTCCATATATCCATAACGCAAGACTATCCCAAGTTGAATTTTATTCCACGGCGACCAGGTGAATTCCCTATGATGCGCTAGAGAAAACGAAGTTAATAAATTGTTGATTATTAGGATTTTCATTGTTTAGCTCATCCAATCAGTCGAGCCTCTTCCCTCCATCCTTTTTTCCAGGGCCAAGAATAGGGTCAATTAACTTTTTTGAAATTCATGTTATTAATCCAACTTTCCTACATCATAGCTTACTTGGAAAAGTCATAGTCAAACCGCAGAGTAGAGAAAAAAGGGGCAAGGTAACAACGACATTGCGAGGACCCTTTTCTTAGAATCTAAGAAATAGTACCTCCAGCCACTTTATTCTGAAACGATTTACTCTAGTAGAATATCTAATTATTCACAAAAACGGCGGCCTAAACTATAGAACCCAGAATATATCTTGCTCCTACCACAGCCGGTTCTGCCACGCTTTCAGTCCATTTGAACTTCCCACACTTTTCCTCTAGGGTGCTCATCAGCGCCCTTCTATATAGCTCGTTTTGCGTCATGCCACCAGCTAGAATAAGGCCTGATTGAGACGGGTTAATCCCTCGACCCCGGATCATCAACGCTAGGAGATCTACAAGACGTGATACCCCAGAATCAACAATGCGTTTTGCCTCGTCATCAGAATCTGCCATCGAAAGAACCACTTTCGCAACGCTAGCAATACGCTTTGTTGTCTCTAGTGCAGCATCTTCAGCACCGTGTGAGGCCGGATCCGGCACGAGGATGGTGGTAAGGAGTTCGTCTGGCTTGGATTTGGGGTAGAGTTCCTTGAAGTAGCGGAAAACTGCTTGTGATAGGGGCGGGAGTGTTTGAGTCATGAAATTCACGTCTTTGGTTGCGTGAACTTTGTTGAGGTCTAACGAAAGAAGCGCAGCGCGGAGCGCGTCTCGTCCAATACTGTAGCCGGAGCCGTCATCGCCAAGAAGGTGTCCCCATCCGCCGACACGGTGCATCGGTTGGAACTGACCGTCAACCCTTTCATAACTCATAGCAATGGATCCTGTTCCGACTACGATCACAATCACAGAGTCCAAGTTCAATTCCGATTGGCTCGTCATGCATGTTAGGAGAAGGTCTATATCGGTGGTTATTTTTAGCTTTGTCCCCAACTGGAGTCCAAGCACCTCTGAGAGGGAGCTATTAATGGCAGGAGACAGCGACGGTCTACCGTACCCAGCTATACCAATCCAAGCAGCTGACAGGTTGATATCTCGCATCTGGAGCCCCTGGGTAAGTTCGCAATTGCCCACTGCGTCCTGAATCGCTCTGGAGATGGTGGAGATAGCAGCGCCAGCCCCAATGTTGGTTCTATGGAGGTTAGCGCCTAAGAAAGCCTTCAAGGTGTGGTCGAAATAAACATACACGTTACAAGGACCAGCCCTACCAATCCCCATCTGCCCGTCCTTTGACATAATCACAGCTTTGCAGCTGGTACCCCCGGCATCTACACATAGAACTAGACTATCGCCATAGCTCTCAGGCAGTTTGTCTTTCCTTCGAGCTTCTTCGAACACACGGGAGAGGACCCCCTTATTCTGTTGAAGCCGGTCCTCAGCTTCTTTCACTGAAATGTTCAACACGATTGTTATGGCGGCCAGCTTAACACTGCCATGGCAACGCTCTAGTATTTGATCCAGCTCCACGTCGGTCTGCGTGCAGGCATCACCGCCAAAAAATCGAAGGATATTTCTAGCTCTCTGCTTGAGCTTAATATTGGTAGCCCTCACGTCGATCATCTACTCAGAGTCAGCAAAGGATAAGCCACAATTCGCGACATAAACCCGAAACTTACCAAATTTCCATACGTTTTTCCTAGTTTAATCATTACGCCAGTGCTAATCATATTCAATATCAACTTCGTCGCCGTCCCAGCCTTCATCCTCGTGCTACCGGTGACCGCTTCCGGCCCTGTGATGGCGGAAATGAGATAATCCGCATTGCCCTCAAACCCAGCTGCCGAGGGGGAGACACAGACGAGAGCAACAGTAGTAGCTCCCAACAATTTGGCGTGAGACAAGCCACCTAGTACATACGGCGTACGACCGGAAGATGCAATCCCGATTAAAGAGTCAACTTTCGGGTCTAAGTTGAACGGCTGTAAGTCGGCCTTGGCCCCGTCCCTGTCGTCTTCGGCTCTTTCTTTGGCGTGTCGGAGGGCATAATCACCACCGGCTATGAGCGCAATGAATTTTCCAAGCGGAGCCGAGTACGTAGGGGGTATCTCAGATGCGTCTAGCACACCTAGTCTATATTACTTGAGGGTTAGATATCATCGATAACCCTCAGCCAGTGAGACAAATGCTCAGTGAAGGGGTTAAGGCTAACGTATCCTACCTGCCGCTGGTTCCAGCTCCGATGTAGAAAACCCTGCCGCCATTATACACTCGCTCAGATAGAGTATCGATAACCTCTGCGATGACTGGGATGCATTTCTCTACCGCTCGGGGCACCTCTCGATCTTCCCTATTCAGGAGCCGGCATAACTCGACAGTTGACACTCGGTCGATTTCCGTTGTCCGGGCGTTTCGATTCTCCGTCTGCAAGCCAGCAAGTTGAACTACGGGTGTCGTCATAGCTTAGGGCTCTTAGTGTCCCTTTGCGCCTTTGTTTCCGGCTGTATGGGCAAGACTGTTTAGCTATAAAAAGGACCGAGGCTTCATTGTGAGTATATCGATCGCAACAAATCTCTCACGAACCACAATTTAAAAAGAAAATTGTTTATACTCGGCTACCCGACACCGGGGCCATATACTCCATCATTCAACCGTTCGGTTAGTATAGTATTTCATCCTTGACAAGCATAATCCCTTCTCCGGATCTGGCGTACTACTCCATACCGGCCGGTGAACGCCTATCCCCGCGGGGGGTAGTGGGGATGATCAGCGTGAGGAGTATCCTATTGCTTCGATTGGCTGTGCTGCCGACTCCGCACGACATACCAGCGTATCGTGCTCGTATCTGTGGGTAGCTCGATTCGGGTGATCGATTGCTGTATCTGAATGTAACGTATCAGACCCTAGTTCTCTTCAGGATGTTAGGTTCAGATATCTGTTTGTCCTTGCAACTTATTTGGACGAGGGTTGCCCGCACCGCGAACCACTCTGCCGGGTCCTAGTCCATATTGAGACGTTCATGTCCATGGGATAATCACGAAACCTGCAATATGTCTGTTGAAACAAAAGCAGCGTCTCCAACCTACGAACAGTCTCCCAGGACTGAACAGCAGCAGGGAGATAATCTTAGACAACCACATTCATCCAAGCTTATACGCTTCTATTCTCACCCGTGGACACAAATTTTACTCATCAGTCTCATCTGCTTTTGTCTTCCTGGAGTGAGTAATTCATGACTTCGAACATATTTCGAATCAAATGAGCTCTAACGTTTATACTCAACATGGCAGGTGTACAATGCTCTTAGCGGTATTGGAGGATCCGGTCAGGTTGACCCGACTGTCGCTGCCAACGCCAGCGTTGTATTGCTCTCTACGACTGCGGCTACTGCTCTCTTCATCGCGGGCCCAATATTTTCGTTGGTCGGGCCACGCATCTGCTTCCTTGTTGGCGGGTGGACATACGCTCTCTACACTGGCAGTTTGCTACACTTTAATCATCATCACAATGGTGCCTTCGTCATCTCTTCCGGTGCTATCTTAGGCATTGGTGCCTCCTTCCTATGGATCGTCCAAGGGGCCATCATGACCACGTACGTGGACGAGTCGCAGAAAGGCCGAGCCATCGCCGTCTTCTGGATTATCTTCAACCTTGGCGGTGGTATTGGATCATTCGTCTCCTTTGGCCTGAATTACCACTCCAAAAGCGGCACCGTCACCGACTCAACTTACATTGCCCTCCTAGTCATTATGATATTCGGCTATTTCCTCGGCTTGTTCATCTGTTCACCATCCCGCATCCAACTTGCCCAACTACACAACGCTGTTGAGACTGAGAAGCGTAGCGTCAAGGGTACCATCAAAATGGCCGTCAAAACTATAACAAAGTGGCGTGTGGTTTGCATGATCCCGCTGTTCTACTCTGCCAATGTCTTCTACAGCTACCAGCAAAACGATGTTAATGGCCTGACTTTTAACATCCGCACCCGCTCCTTGAACGGTGCGTTGTATTGGATTGCACAGATGCTCGGCGGTCTCATTATCGGCTTTATTCTTGATATGCCAAGCTTTAGCCGTAGCGTGCGCGCCCGCATTGGCTGGGCCGTCCTCATTGTCACTGGCTTATCCATATGGGGAGGTGGTTACGCGTTCCAACTTTGGGAGAATAAACGTCTTGCCGCTGGTCATATCCAAGACATTGACTACACGGACGGAAGCACTTCCACTGGTCCTATTA
Organism: Xylaria sp. FL1042; assembly: GCA_022495085.1. Classification (NCBI taxonomy): domain Eukaryota; kingdom Fungi; phylum Ascomycota; class Sordariomycetes; order Xylariales; family Xylariaceae; genus Xylaria; species Xylaria sp. FL1042. The sequence continues at coordinate 11,944 of MU380325.1, forward strand.
TCCTATACATCTTTTACGGCGGTTATGATGCTTTGTGGCAGGGCTTTGCCTACTGGCTCATCGGTACAGAGTCTAATAGCTCAGCGCGGGCCGCCATTCTCGTCGGAGCGTATAAGACCTTCCAAGCTGCCGGTGGTGCAATGGCCTGGAGAATAAACGCGCTTCACACGAGCGCATTGACGCAGCTCGGTATGAATTGGGGTCTTTGCATCGGATCACTCGTTATTGTCTTGCCAGCGGTATGGACAATTTCAAATCATACCGCGGTCGGAGAAGAAATTGGATACGAAGCGGGAATACAGAACCCGGCCCTTAAGGTAGACGAAGATGTTGACGTTTAAGATTATGATAGTAGTTCCGTTCTCGTTTAACGGTTAGAACTGGAGGAAAGGACTAGCTTAACGGGTCTCTAACTCATAATATTTCAAAGTTGGTGAATAATTGCCACCCAGCTCCCAGTTTAGCTGTTTCTGTGGAATAGGGGCAGGACCCAGTGCCGGTATAACAGTTTTTGAATGCAAGCACAATCAAGGGCAAGTCTTGACCAAGATTTATACTGACGAAGTCAGCAACAATAAGAGACAGAAACAGGACGAGACCAACTCTGGGAGTTCTCGCTTTATCGGACGATGTTTGAACCACAGCCACGATAGTGGTGTTTTAGAGGCTAATTCAACTTATTATTTTGAAGCCCGAAAAACATATTCTGAATTCTGTTTCCAGGCCCCTATGGCGTAGTGGTAGCGCGTGTCACTTGTATGAACAGGTATGACAAGGTCTCTCGTTCGATCCGGGATGGGGGCATTAATGTTTTGGTGGCGGTTGTTGTCTACCTTTTTCTTTTTTTTCTCTTAAAAAAATAAAAAATAAAATAAAAAAGGGTTAAAATATTCATTATTTCGAAATTTGTATATCTCCGAGTAAGGATTTTGTTAGGGGCTTCATTACGCCAAAAAGAATGCCGTGGCAGAATGTTGTACTTGGTGTGTTTACAATTTGTCTTGGTCGCGAATGCGCGTATAAGCATAATGCCATCCCTCCGCTAGCACTATTCAAAGTAGGATTAGTAATTACTTGAGACAAAGACTTCCATTGGTAAGGATGTATTGACCATGAAGTGCTCAAATGAAAGGGAGGCTTACTATCCTCTCGTACTTTGTAATTCTCTTCCGCAACTTTCAGCACATCCATATCCAGATCGACGATTGACATACCCTCAGCGCGGCCTAGCCGCCCTAACGACCCAAGATGAGGAACACCAACTTGGCTCAGTCCCGCAAAGCTTGTTTCCTCCCCTTTAGAGGGCGGACCACCAGCATTGACGAATACGACGGCGCATGTGTTCTCGAACGCACGGGACACAACTGTGCTGTTGAGAAACAGAGCCTCGCCATCCGAGTTCAGGGCGTAGCCTTCATCTGATACATCACGCATGCTCCAGAAGGTCGGGACACAGATGATTTGGGCGCCGTCGACGATGAGCTCCCTGAAGGCCTCTGGGAAGGCCAAGTCCCAGCAGATAAGCAGGCCAACACGTCCAAGAGGTGTGTCAAAAGCTTGATGGGGCTCATGGGCAGATGATACGAGATGGCGGCGCTCTGGATGCCATAGGTTCTTCTTTTGGTACCGCCCAGCAATGTCCCCGTTCCACGAGATGAAGTATGCGATGTTTTGCAGGGAGTCGCCATCCGATTCTATTATGGTTCCGGGAACGATACAAATGTGCAGTTCCTTCGCCAGGTCCTGGTATTGTTGCAGGTATATGAGAGAATTCGCACATGACTCCTTGAATCCCGACTCAGCAGGGACCCATGAGGTGAGATGGTATTCAGGTAGCACGGCTAGGTGGCAGCCCCTAGAGGCTGCATCGCGTATAAAGGCTGCGGCTTTCTTATAGTTCTGAGTTGGGGATAATGGCTATATTGAGCGTAAGCAAGTATAGTGATTCGGGAGGATTCTAGGTTAACAGGCTAAGGAGATCTGTAATTGAACCTGGAGGCTGCCAGAGACAGGGTGAATGGTGTCATCTCGATGATCATGAGGGCCAGAAGAGACGCACGAAAACTGACCTCGGGGTGAAGCTGAACTAACGCGACCTTGTAAATCGGTGCCATTTTTCGCCGTCGGAGACTTATATAGCTATATTCCTTGATTTTTATTCTTCCTCCTATCCATGTACGTAAAAGAGCCTGAGATAGAGGGGGTGAAAATATTGCGTTAGAGAGATGCCCGGATAATGCTATATTTACCTCTATCTCTATATATATCATCTTATCGAAGTTATGAAACTTTTGAATCTACGCATCTTATCCATGTAAGCGACGCGTAACCAGAGACTGGCACTTTCTCATATATTTCCCATTAGCTCGTATGTCCATCACCATACAGTAGAAGTTCTCAGCACGTATCTCGGCACAGATGTGAGCTGAATCCGCTCGCCCTGATAGCTATGTCTTTCGATGGGGAACCATGTTTGGATTCAACACAACGTGTGAACGCGCTGTCACGGCTCAAATGCTGCGACTCGCGACCCAGTACCCATCATATCATCGACAGCAGTACCTACTTAGGCACTGTTGGCTGTAAGTGAGATCCTGTGATACATGATAATAGGCAATGACATAATCATCTTCCGTCTCATCTATGCTGTTCTTTCTTAGCTGGCAAACTCCTCATTTGATTGTTGAGGAACGTCCCATCGCCGCGACTGGAATTGCCTCTAAACAGCTTACGAGCATGGTAGTTCGGAAAGAGAACTCGATGACTTCAAGCAAGCTACGCTCAGCGCTTTACATGGTGCAATTGAATCCCGCCTAGCTCCCGCCGGGCTCTTGATACCAAAGGGCGTACCAAACGGCTGTCGCGACTAATAGCCACCAAGTGGTGCTGCACAGGATAAAGGAACGAGGCGTTTCCGTAAACCCAGAAGACCGAGAAAGATTCAGAAGGTAAATCTTCCTTCTTGTACTTTGACTTCGTCTTGATCGTAAACCTGACACATCAGAGAAAGAGAAATAAGCATTGGGCGAATTCCGTCGGGTATTCTCCCTATGATTTACCGACTCGACTGCCAATAGACATCAGACGTCATGGCAGAACTAACCACACTTTTTACACCTGCGTCTTGGTGCTCTAATCGATTCGCCGTCGTCGTCGACGATCGCACACCTGGCACAAGTATCATCCCGCCCAGCAGCGGATGGGTAGATCCGTCTTTCACCAAATGTATCCCAATGGAATACACGACTGCTTATCCGACCTTCAGTCCGGGCGTGTGCCCAATGCATATGGAAGTCGTCAAACACACCTCCAATATAGACGACGGCAAGATGATCTGGACAGCAGGATGTTGCCAAAGGTAGTTCCCCCCTACCTTGACTCTGATGCCTGTAATTGACAGTCTCAGTGGATTCTCCCCCATGTCTCTTGATCCTGAGTACCTATGCACTTCGACTATCACGAGCTCTATGGCTTTCCTTCTCGATCCAAATATATCCACTGCCGACGTATACACGACACTGGCGCCCGGGCTCATGATTGAGCATGACCAGGTAACAGTGCAATGGGAACCAAGCGACCTAGAGCATTTCCCGGTCGATGTAGCCTCCCAATACAAGGTCATGATGGGCATCACAGCGCAACCGTCTACCGCCAGCGAAACAACAGAGCCCGTGACATCGCCAGCGAACATAACTCCATCGATATCGGCACTGGAAACGTCGGTTCTATGGCCTACCATCCCCTTCACTTCATCCTCAGAAACTCAGACCGAGACCACACCAAAGACCACCAGTAATGGCGGCCTGCTAGAAAGGATTTGGTCGGTCGTCTTCGTTGTCATCTTGTTGGCTATGGGTATGTATTTCGTAGGGTAACAGGCCAGTTCAATGACTGGGGTGTAACTTCGGTGGCACAGTGTACTTTTTACAACGGGTAGGTAGACATGGCAGCATATATTTTAACCGACCCGGCGTCACATCACAATTCACAGCGACACATCCTTACCCTGGTAGCGAATTCCCTCAGAGAATTTCCATGCTCGACCGCGGCGGGCGCATTTTGTATTCTAGGCTTTGACTAATATGACCTCATCTTGTCAATATGCTGACTGATCGACCAATCTCCCCCGCATCGTACCTTGTCTCCGTCATGCATGCAACCTCGGAACCAGCGCCAAGGCACGGGGTGCATATTTATCGACGGCATTACGATTTCGCCCCGGCAGCAACCGGCATCCAGTATAGAGCAAATCGCCTGACAGCCGAGTTCGCAATTAAACGAGGACGGGAGAATCAGCCCTCCTGTGCGAGTACCTTAACGCCAATGGGATTAAAATCTATCCCTAGAGGTGCGTAAACTACATAGTAACCCCACATCTGATACAATCTGTGGTTGGAGAAACCGTTTGGTGTTATGAGGTTGGCCATACAGCCTCCCGTGGTCAACACAACGTGAACTACAGATCAGCCACAGTAAGAGCCAGGCAGCATAAAGTTGGTCCCAAATGAGTTACGTGAAGTTCTCGACTAACATAATACAACCATTATGAAATGATTAGCTTCGAAGTGTTCAATGCTCCCAGAGGCAATTGGTCTTTAGATAGGCCCTGCCGGATAAGGTTATACATTTATTGTTCTTTGTCCTCGGTGTAGAATTGCAGCGGTTGCCGACGAGACGAACCGCCACTTCTGCCGGTGCTACGTCTTCTCCACCTTGATCCAACTTTGAGCGTCACCGGTATCGTTGCATCATGTTCTTGACCCAAGCAGGTAGGGTAACGGATGCCATTGCCTACGTCCTCAAGCAAGGAGTTTTCCGGCAGGCCCCACGCGAATACGAGGCAATCACACATGACATGTTTTGCAGTTACATATAAGTTCCTATAGATCTTGGTCTTTGCTATCCCAAAGGTCCTTTAATCCATTTGAAGGTCGACTTCGGATCCCTCAGAAAGAGACTTGATGAGGCATGGTGCACTTCCTCGATATGTTATCCTCCGCACTCTACCTAATCGCTTGCTTGGCAGCGCCCGGACTTGGGCAGGATGTCATCACCGATGACACTTTCTTTTATGGCCAATCGCCCCCTGTTTATCCCACGCGTTCGTATCCCAAGCCCAATTGAATATCGTATAAGGTTGAGCACCCAGGTAGACTAACAAGAAGACAGCACAAGGCACGGGCACGGGCGACTGGGCAGATGCCTACTCACAAGCCAAGGCCATAGTATCTCAATTAAGCCTGGAAGAAAAGGTGTGTGTATACAATTCGCGAGTGCGCTCCCGATTCAATTAATACTGAAAATGGGTTCTAGGTGAATCTCACAGGTGGTATTAGCGACTCTGACAGCGCTTGCTCAGGCGTCATCCCACCTATACCACGCGTCAACTTCACGGGTCTCTGTCTGAGCGACGCCGGGAATGGGCCGAGAACGACGAACTTCGTTTCGAGTTGGCCTGCGGGCATATCTGTAGGCGCAAGGTTAGTCCGTATGCGAGGGTATGGCTAGGCAACGTTTACTTACGGAATATTACAGCTGGAATAGAGAGCTTGCTCATAAGAGAGCAGTTGGAAGTACGTGGAATCAATGAATCAGCCATTTTCGGTGTAGGGAACACTTGCTAATAGATGTAGTGGGCGGCGAGTTCCGAGCTAAAGGGGTCAATATTGCGCTTGGTCCCGTCGTAGGGCCTTTGGGACGAATTGCTTCGAGCGGGCGCAATTGGGAAGGTAGAGGATATTCCTTTGATATTTGAGTGACTTCTATTAATGACTTTAGGTTTCTCTAACGACCCTTACCTATGTGGCGCATTGGCATATCAGACTGTCGGGGGCATTCAGTCTACCGGCGTAATCACGAGCACAAAGGTAATCCTACATTGGTTCATTCCTCGGTTCCGCCTCGATTGTTAACACTGTTCCCAGCATTTTATTGCGAATGAGCAAGAGACGAACAGAGATCCGCAAGGCGATGTCACGGCTGTGTCGGCCAATATCGACGATAAGACAATGCATGAGCTATATCTTTGGTTCGTATCATAGGATTATAAGTTGGCCGTAAGCGTTATCTCTAATCATTTTCCGGCCAGGCCGTTTCAAGACGCGGTGAAAGCAGGCACGGGAAACATTATGTGCTCGTATAACCGCGTCAACAACTCTTACAGCTGCTCTAATAGCAAGACGCAGAATGGCCTACTCAAAACAGAACTTGGATTCCAGGTAATGCGTGCACGGATGAAAGGGTGATAAATATATTGCTGACAGTTCAAAAGGGCTTCGTCGTTACGGACTGGGGTGCGCACCACGCCGGCGTTGCAACAGCTTTGGCGGGACTCGACATGGTGATGCCCAGTGGTGCACCGCTCTGGGCAGGCAACTTGACTACCGCTGTCAACAATGGATCTGTGCCTGAGTCTCGACTAGATGATATGGCGACGAGGTAAGGCTATGAAATATCGCCCATTCTAAAAAAAAAAAAAAGAACTCGCTAAATATGAGTAGAATCCTAGCAACTTGGTACAAGATGAAGCAAGAAGAGGGCTTCCCGCCTCCCGGCATTGGTATGCCAGGCGATCTCACAGCACCGCATCAGAGAGTCATTGCGACTTCACCGAGTAATAAGGACGTGCTCCTCCAGGGCGCCATTGAAGGTCATGTTCTCCTCAAGAACGACAACGGCGCTTTGCCCCTCAAGTCGCCTAAACTGATTTCCCTGTTCGGCTACTCCGCCAAATCCTTCGACGCATACACGCCTGGTAGTTTTGCATGGAATGGCGGCGGCGAGTCGGTCGCGTCTATTTATATGCAAATTGCACCCAACGGTACTCTAGTATCAGGGGGTGGCTCTGGAGCTAATCAGCCGGCGTACCTGAGTTCACCTTTCGAGGCCCTCAGCCTCCGCGCGTACGAAGTCGGGACAAGCCTATGGTGGGACTTCCACAGTGGAAATCCCCACGTCGACCAATCTTCCGACGCTTGCATCGTTGTCGGCAATGCTTTTGCCACAGAGGGATTGGATAGGCCGGGATTGCACGACGATTTCACCGATGCGCTAATCAACAATGTCGCGTCGAAGTGTAACAATACCATCGTAGTATTCCATAATGCAGGCGTTCGTCTGGTCGACCAATTCATCGACAATCCCAATGTCACGGCTCTCATCTTCGCCCACCTCCCCGGACAAGACTCCGGACGTGCTTTGACCTCGATACTCTACGGCGACGTCAGCCCGTCAGGCAAGCTACCGTATTCGGTACCCCGCAACGAATCAGACTTCGGCCCCCTGCAGAACGCGACACAACCTGATGGCATCTACGCGCTATTCCCGCAGTCGGATTTCGACGAGGGCGTCTACATCGACTATCGTTCTTTCGACGCGAAGAACATCACGCCGCGGTTCGAGTTCGGTTTCGGACTCAGCTACACAACGTTCAACTATTCGGACCTTGTCGTCTCGCTTGCCAACGATGTGGACTTTTCTTCGTATCCTTCCAAACCCATCGTTGAAGGCGGCCATGAGGATCTTTGGGATACTCTCGTTACAGTCTCTGCGACGGTGACGAATACGGGTTCCGTAACCGGTGCTGAAGTCGCCCAGTTGTACGTTGGTATCCCGAATGGCCCCGTGCAGCAGCTTCGTGGGTTTTCTAAGCCGGTGCTGAGCGCTGGGGGGTCGGCTGCTGTTCATTTCGACCTGACGAGGAGGGACTTGAGTACGTGGGATGTTGTCACCCAAAACTGGCTGCTGCAGAAGGGGGAGTATCAGATCTATGTTGGGTCCAGTAGTCGAAAACTCCCCTTAGCCGCGGCTCTGCAGATTTAGAGTAAAGTGTAAATTTCTTGGGGGGCGAGGGGGAATTTGGCCACTGACATGCGTAGTGGGAGCATTTACCTTAGGCGATTGGTATCATTCTCAATGTGTAACAAAATGCACACTTCACCAGCGAGATATACTAACCGTATGCTATTATAGCTAAATTTAGTCGCCAGGGGAGTTTTAATACATAATTTAATTTGATTTGAGAGTCAAAATCACTGTGCATCCCTGAAGTATTGAAGTGTGCATACCATCCGCCCCAGAGTTCACAATGCGTGAAAATAAGGTCACTAGGGGCAGTATCTCATGGCTACTCTTACCCTCCCAAGGCAATATGAAATGAACTGACTAGCGGGATATATGAACTTCGTGGTGATTACTAATTAGAGCTATTTATATATCATTATTCGTTTACCACTTCTCGACATAGGGTCGGATGTCAACCTCCCAGGTGAATCCCGAGCGATGCTGAGTATGCAAGCTCCAGTAGGTCTCGGCAATCTTTGGTGAAAGTTAGCAAACACTCAATGACCTATTGTGGACTCCAAGAGGCTTCAAGCTTACCGAATCAGCACTGATCTTGCCATCAGGTGCACCGCCGTTGACACCGGTGTACGCCTCGGTCCTAGGGCCGGTGATAACACCGTCGATGATGGCGTGTGCGACGTGCACGCCCTTGGGCCCATACTCGCGAGCAATGGATTGCGCCAGGGCTCTCTTGGCCCATTTCCCAGCCGCAAAAGTTGAGAACTTAGCCGACCCCTTTACTGACGCAGTGGCGCCCGTGACAAGGAGCGAAGGCGGGTGGGGGGAGGTGCTCACGGCATCCTCGAGCAGCGGCAGGGTCTTCTGGGCAAAGTTGAAGAATCCTCGGCTATTTATTCCCTGATTAGTACCCGTGGTTTTTGTATGTGAAAATATGGGGGAAGTGAGACACATACATGTTCACATCGATACTCGCCTCCAGTACCTGGGGATCGATCTCAACGAATGGCGTAGGCTTTAAACCTGCCGAAGCGTTGTAGATGGCGGCGGCCAGCTTGTGGTCCGGCAGTTCCTTAGCGATGGTCGCAAAAGCGGCGTCCAGCGAGGCCCGGTCGCCGGCGTCAGCGTTGATGCCAATTGCTTTGCCACCAGCATCGTTAATTGCCTTGACGCTACTCTCGTACGTCGCAGACGTTCGCGCAAGGAGAACGACCGGGTACGCCTTTGCGAATCGCGCTGCTACAGCCCCGCCTTGTATCCCAGTATATCAGTTTAAGCCAAGAAGTACGTAGATACACTATAATATCTATAACGAGCGGGTTGTGGGGTGAATGTTTACCTGTGCCTCCGCCTGCTCCGATGATGACGGCGTAGAACTTAGACATGATTGTTCTATGTGAATCAGAACAGTATAGTATGATAGAATAGTAGATGATGAGCAGACAGCGTGTTCCAGCTTTTTTTTTTTTGAGGAGATTATGACGACTTAAATACACAGTCCCAGGACGCTGTCGGGAATAAATTACCTACCTACCTTACTATCTAAGCACCACTATTGATTGATCATGTAAGTGAGTTCGGCTTCTACAGCGCCCAGCCTATTAGCGGGCTTTAGGGATTCCTGTGCATTATTAATGGCTGCTGAGAAACCAACCCCGCAGCGTCTGGCGACTTAGATCTCGACTACCAAGGTTGAGCTAAGCTTGCGACGCAATCACGACATTCGACGCGAGGAACAGAGGATTTGTAATCGCATTCGGTCGTTGTAGTGAACTGGGCATCACCATATTGACTCATGACGCCATGAACGTGCCCGGGTTTGCTGTGTGTGCTCTCAATCTTGATAAGGTAGATTTTGATAGTACCTTTATGATTTTTGATTACTGAACTGTAGCACTGAAGGGGGATAGAAATTAGTGGCCCGCCTCCCATCTACAAGTTCCTAGCTAAGCCTACACATAGATTATACAACTCGTTTGTTTTGTCTTTCAACATCGCGAAACTTCAAGTTTGGAACTCTAGATCCGGTGATACTATAACACGGATTAACAGCGAAAATTGACCCGTCGAGAGTGAGTGGGTTACGAGTACCCAAGATCTCACTAAATGCAATTATCGGCGTTCCCATTATAGATCGTCTAGTTACATCATATATTCTACTTAGTATCAGATATTTCAACCCGTCGGCACATTATCATTTGGAATGAGAAAGGTTCGTAAGAAGTTGGCGATAGTCACCAGCTAAGAAAATCATGACACAATCACCGATTCCGCTTCGTTCGACTTAGAAAGTTTCAAATGGGACTTCTGATGAGGCATCCGCTGCATTGGAATAGGACGACCAAGAAGGGTCTTGAGAAGGAATGAAATAGTATTCCCTCGAGCTGGTAGGTGCTTAAGAGCCATGGATTCGATGGGTACAACGAAGGGAGCATGGGTTACGATTCTCTGGGAAATGCTAAGCTGCTACAGGTTGGCCTATGAGAGGTTTTCTCTACGCCATTATCATTGTATAATGCGTTCTGTCGCGCACCAAAACCAGTACTTTTATGGTGGCTTTCTACCCTAGTGCCACGCATACCAATCAGTCAACCGTGAGTAGTTGCTCGAAAAAGCCCCCTATCTGTCTCTGCCGGTCGACAAGATGAATTTCTAAAATCCAATGTCTCTGTCGACCATCCTTGCCCAGGGATTTCATGCGCTCTGGATTCCCCTCCGTGATGTACAACGTCTTCTTGTCATTGGGGATTCGTTCATGCGGGAATGAGCCGATTAAGTGGCCCGCGATCGCTCCGCCAAATTCCCATCCTTTAAGCTCCGCGGTACGACGGGCAATGGCGTAAAGCTCATCTCCTGTCATATCAGGATTCTTATCGAATTGTGATTTGACATCTTTCCACACGGGTTCAAGAGCATCACGTAGCTTCTTCTTTACTGGATCATCGCCAAGGACATACTACAACGTTCAAAATTTAGTAGTTGACATTTGAAGTATTAAGTGATTCTTGGGACTATTTGAGGCTTTCGGGCTATGCTTTTGGTGAGGAGGTAGCCTATATACTCCAAGCGTAGACGAAACGAGAAGCGATCGAATCCGAGATGACTCACAGTGCGGCCGAAGTCAGCCTCCCAAGCTTCGAAGACAGGCCCCAGGTCGACGAAGAGGATGTCGTCGGCCTCGATGATACGGTCGGGCGGGTTCTCGGCGTATGGCTGCAAAGTATTAGGCCCGCTTCGGACAACCCGTTTGTGCCAATGCGTTTTTATGCCGTGTCGACGGGCGCCAAGCTCATGGATCTCCTTGCTGAGCTCCTTCTCGCTCACCCCCGGCCGGATCAGATCCGTCGCGATCTCATCAAATAACCGTAGTGCCTTGGTTTGTGCGTCCAAAAGCGAGGCCGCTCGCTGCTGCTCATCCGTACTTGAGACCTCTGACATATTGCGCAGATATGATGTGACACTATACTACCCTGAGGCTTGTCCTAGGCTCCTAGTGTTGTTGCGGGTGAATTAGTAAGTGAAGAAGGGGAGTTCTACTGTTACCTACCCCGCAGCGCATTCCAAAGCTCGTCCACACAGCGGGTCAAGTAAGCCACGAGCTCAGCATGAGCACTAACCACGGGCGCGCATATGTAATGTTATATGTTATTAGTACCTAGCACTCATTTATCTCAACATTTCTCGTACACCTAAATCTTCTCGGACTGATATTTTAGATACTGTTTAACGGGTCCAGGATCTCTACGTGATGAGCTTCCTTGTTCAAGACCTCAACAGTCTCATTCCAAATCTTGGTCTGTGTCTCGCGTCCTTTCGGCGAGAGCACGAAAGAAGATGCCCTAGAGGTGATTAGTCGTCACTAAGAATGATTCATAGCTCTGGATTACTTACGGCTTTACTGTCTGCTCACTGATATAAGCTCCGTGATCCTCGGCGTGAAGCATAACGGCGTCCGTCAAGCAGTGGCCTCCCTGTGCAGCTGTCCATGCAAGCAGGTTGACCGCCTTGCTCGCCTGCGGATCAGCTCTGTGAAGAGAACTAGCGCAAAATCCCGGGTTCACGGTGTTAATTACAACATTTAGTTTGAGTTTCGAGACCCTTGCGCTGAGCTCACGCATCCATAGCACATTTAGCAGCTTGCTGGTGTTGTAGCGTTCGTTGCTCATCTTTTCGAGGCCCTTAAAACAGTCACGGTTAATGTCAAGTTCCTTCAACGCATTGGCTGCGTTAAGCTCTTTGAACTTGGCCCAGAAATGAACCTCTGATGATACAATAGTTAGGCGACCTGGAGACCCAGTGGCTTTCGCTGTTCGATCAAGTGGACCAAGCACATGCAAAGAAAGTAGTGATGTGCCAAGGTGGTTGACCTGAAGACATGATTAGCGGGGGCATACGAAATTTACAGAGCAACAACGGTACTTGGACATGCGATTCGTGACCAGTTCTGGACTGGACGTAATCAACGTTCTTGACACCGGCATTGAGAATCACGAGATCGAGGCGGTCGAGTGTGGCGGCGCGCCTCCCGAACTCGTCCACGCTTTGGAAAGATTCGTGATCAACCTGCCAGACAAGGACCTCTATTGTGGGAGACCTGGCCAGAATCTCCTTGCGTGCTGCCTCGCCCTTCTCGACGCTGCGCACCCCAAGAATTACCCGAGCTAGTCCATGTGCGGACATCTCTTTGGCCGCCTCGAGCCCAAGCCCTACGTTGGCGCCGGTCACAATGGCTGTCTTGCCATCGAGACGTATATCCTGATTAAGGGGCTTTGGCTTGATGGTCAATTGACGATAAAGAAACCCGGGGTAGGTGCCCATCTCGGAGTTAGATTAGTACTAAAAGCAAATTTGACTCGATATTTTCTGATAGTCTCATATTGTCTAATCCTCGATCTGGAGGAACTATCAATCTTGGGCTCGTTTTATGGTGATTGTGCGTTTTTGAGGCTACATGGCGACGGCCGAGCTCTCAATGATGAGTCGTCAGCAGGACTAGCTGGCAAGGATATCTCGGCCGACATGTAAACCAAACGTGCACCGTTCGACTGCCAACATGTCTTGATGTGGATGGTCTGGCGCAAGGATCTTTATAGTAACGGGCGTTAGCCCAGCATCATAAACAATACCAGCGTCAAGTCTTCATTCAATTCATCTAAAAAGCGAAGCTCCAAGCATAAGGAAAGGGCGTAATTAATATGTTGAATGTATAATATGTTTTTTGTAGTACTCCGTACTTGGGGAGCCTAACCATGTTAGCCCATATTACATTTTAGTGCTTACGTTCAAGTAACAGCAACAGTGCCGCCTAAATTTCAAAGCACTTTCTAACGCTATCATCATCTCGACTCTTAGCTTTTCCCTTCTAGCTGCATATATTTCCCCCCATCATCGAGAGCTCAGAAATGAACACTGCTGAAATGGCCGAAACTTCGGGCCCGACCAAAAAGCGTGCGGTATCATCATGTCTACCCTGTTACTCGAAGAAGCAGAAGGTATGCCAGCCCCATCCAATCCGCAAATCACGTATATTCTCACTCAGCTACCGGCAATAGTGCAACAGGCACCGTCCATGCAACCACTGTACGCGACGGCGCCGACCAGAGCAATGCACATATCAAGCTTACCCCGTTCGCAACGTTTCGTCGGAGCCGATGAAAGCCGTAGAGGTCTCATCTATTACTGACGCTCGGCACCGACTTCAGGGACGCCCCAGGAAGCTCCCCTTGATCCTCAAAGCTCCAGCCGATCGCCAAGATGCCTTATCTGGCGTCTACGGCTATGTCGAGCACAGCGATGTCAATACGCTGGGTTTACTTCGTAATGTAGTCAGTATTCCCAACTCCTTTTCAACTATTCATGTAACTCGTCCATTATAAACAAGAGCTTAGCATTGAAATAGGCGGGACTACGCCTAGACGAGCACTCACATCGAGGGGAGACCGCCGTACCATGTGACATCGCTCATCTAGTCTATGATGAGCTAGAACGTATGCCACCGCGACCTGTACTGGATTTTCTCACACAATTCTTTTTATCCGATGTGAACTGGATGTATCAACTCATCTGCCCGCCTAGCTTTCTCCTCTCTTATGAATCTTGGTGGACACAAAAGGAAACATACAACTCGATCACTACTAGCCTGAACGTGGCCGATATTGATTTTGCAGCTTTAATTCTTTATACATCCACTGTCGCTGCGCAGCACTTGCCGTCGCCCACTCACCTCATCGATGAAGTACGCGGTATGCACCTCTCAGAAGTAAGGGAGGTGTGCACCACCCTTGCAGAGAGCCTCAGCGTTATTGCAGCCGCTATCGACCCACGAGGATCGTTGTTTCGTGTTCAGCACATGTGTCTAGCGGGAGTCAATTCGGCATATGAAGGCCGAATGTCCGATTCTTGGACAATGCTCAACCAGGCTACCCACCTTGTACATGGACTTGGCTATCACCGAGACCCTCTAACTACGGGCGGTAAGAATTTTGACGAGCTAGAGCGTGAAATGCGCAGGAGGTTGTTCTGCAACCTTTATCTTTGGGACGGGTGGGTGACCTTATTAGCTTTTTACGAACGCCGGAGCCTTTTTACAGACGAAAGACACTAATAAGCCCCCTAGTCTTTTGTCCCGTCAGTTAGATCGTATACCGTGTTTCCATGGAAGCATTCCTGACGAATGTTTCCCAAAAATGCGGCTTGTGGCAGACACGAAGAGTCCCCTCGATGGCCCCGACTTATTCACAGAGCGAGTCCTTCAAGCTCGACTAGTAGCCTTCTGGAAAACCTCTAGAATGACTGATGGAGTAGAGAAAAGTGGTTACGACGCAATTGAAGCAGAGGAGACATACAAAAGGCTTCATCGCGAGTTCATTGATACACTTCCCGCCATCTTTTCTTTTCACGACCCAGATTGCACGAGTGATCAAGCGATACCATACCTACCCATGCAGCGCCATCTATTATATATAACTACTTTCGAGTCCATCTGTCATCATTTCCGCCCTTTACTACTCCTAAGTCCTACCGATATCCAAAACCTGCCGCCATACAAGCGAGTACTTATAAGCTCACAGAGTCGCACATTAGCACACGCCGCCCTTAGTGTATTGAAAGCGGCATTAAAGCTGCACGACTTGCAGGGCGGGTCACATACGCGATCAACCAACGTCATCTTCCCCATGTTTGAAGCTTCGGTGCTGATTCTCTGTCTATGTATCCATGGGGATAGACTGGGAATGTACGAAGTGCAAAATCATGAGCCTCAAACAAGTCTTGTAGATGACTCCAGATTAGGTCTAAATGTAGCTGTAGGGCGAATGCACTGCATCCAAACAGCTCAAGCCGCTTTGGACCGCTTGCAGAGGATGGGAGAAGTCAGTGTTATGGCCGAAGTGAGTGCAAAGACTCTCTCCCAGCTTATCGAGCAACTCGATCCCGCAACAACAAATCCGCCAGATCACACGCGGCAAGAAATTACGACGAGCCTGGGCCTAGAACCGACATGGCTTGACAGTTTTAGCTCCAACTCAAGTAGTACAGCTATAGCTAGCCCTGAGCAGACGTTAGGAATAGGGTCCGTTATAGTTGACCAGCTCAATTTCTTTGAAAACCCTTTCACAGCCAGAGAGGATCAGAATCAGGTTTTCTCTCGTCATAGCGCTCAGATGGAAATGGACTATAGCTTGTAATATTGTAATAAAAAATTCATTCACTGCTAAGTGGACCTGACTTGTAGGCATCGAGTAGTGAGGTTTCTTGTTTCCCCAGACGTCAAATATAAACATCCCTAGGCTTTCTAAACAGAAAGTAGCATAAATATTATGCCGTGGAATGCTTAACTGTTTAGCACATGTAAGAGTCCCGTTAACTCCATTGACACTGCACCAGACATGGGTGCAATTCTTATCTGGGCCTATGGGCTCTAGGTTCCACTTGCTGGTCGCATTCGAAATCTCCACTTCAGACCCAAAATTGTTCGGCCGAACATTTACGGTCGTGTTGGCTTCAAAAGTGGTATTGATGTTGTAGGAGTAATGGAGACTAATTGACAGGGAATCTACTGGGAGGGGTAATATAGGCACTCCCCCGTACCTGCCCTACACACGGCCAAATCTCCCCACCACCGAGCACCGCCGAGGATGAAAACGTAGACCTTCAATACCAGGAGAATTCCTCCATTTCATCTCATCAATCGACCGAAATCTTCTATATTCTCTCACAATAGCCAACCGGCCAGCACGAACCCTCACCCGACCCTCGTTCACTCGGCCCCAGCAATCCATGGGTTCAACCGGTAACGTACGTAGATTGTTGGCTATTCGTCTGTTCAACCGTGGCTTTACTCAAGTAATCTCTCAAATATCGCATCGTCGATGAAATCATGATGAATCTGATGAATAAAGGAAGGTCTGTGTATTCTTCTCTGTGGAGTAGTAAGAGGCAGCGAGCCGGATGCTCAAGCTGTACGCGCGCGAGAGATTCTTCTCACGGTCGGATTTCTTCCATTTTTTTCTGTATTAACGAGAGATAACTGGCATTCTGTGAATAGTGCCGCAGTGGGAAACCGAAGGTATCAAAAGCGAAGGCTGCAGCTCTCAGCAAATGTTGGCTTCAAAAGTGGTATTGATGTTGTAGGAGTAATGGAGACTAATTGACAGGGAATCTACTGGGAGGGGTAATATAGGCACTCCCCCGTACCTGCCCTACAGTCGACGAGAAGTACCACGGTGCTCTTATCGGATAGACTAGTTTACTGCCCGACTCCCAGTACCCATAAGTTTCATCACATAATCTTGGCATAAACCACGTGGTATTAAACGTATGTAGCGATTGTTAGTGCAGCTACCTCTGCTACAGGCAAAATTAGGTGGCACTTCAAGTACCTAGAAAACATTTGATCTTATTGGCTGCATCTTTGGCTTGGCATTTTGCAGCTGAGTTGGCGCCCAAAGGGATAGGGATCGTGCCAGGCTAGAGCGGATTAAGTGACTTTACAGCCCTACTGTTTGCATTTCCTAGTCATACCCTTGAAATATATTTGTCGATCCTTATGCAGCATCAAGTTACTCTCATAGACAGTCCAAAAGGAGACTTAAATGGTAGATACTCCGTATGCCCTAACTGAACAATAACAGTGAAACAGGTCTCTCTAATGCTAGTTGATCTAACGCTGCTCAAAAATAGAGAAACGGACACTGGAGCTTCGACGTTGACGTGATCTTATAGTCTATTGTTCGTCCTCCCCCTTGGATGACTAGCGATGGGACAAAACCTGCGAAGTTAGCATATACAGGCGTGTTGCGCTCGCACTAGCCTATTCCGTCCGATCTCCGTTTCGACGATTATGACTTCCCCCCTGCCCGCTTCATATTCCCAAGAATGTGCAAGAGTCTTTTAGAACGCTTTCTACCTCGTTTTCTAGCCCTACTCCCTCGTAGGACATGATCAGATTATGTGACGCAAAGTCAGTCTGGTAAAATTTCACTTGATTACCCTCTATTTCAGTCATCTGTTTCGCGAACTCCTTAATCGTATCGTGAAACGCTTCGACCGTGCCAGCCTGAATGATTAGGGGAACTCTCGTCCGGAATGGATGGTGCAACGGCGAAAGATAAGCCACCTCTTCCAAACTCGGTTCGTGTTTGGGGAAATAAGCCTCGACACCCCACTGAAGCAACGGAGCGGTCAACGAGTCGCTTGCTGAGTTCCTGCTGGCTTCGTAATCTGCCCCGGCTTGAAGCGTTACGTGTACCCAAGGAGACCAGACGATAGCTCCGCCGGGTAACGGGAGCTTTGACGAAGTCTCCAAGAATCTGAGTAAACCAATGACCAGGTTTCCCGCTGCAGAATCACCAGACAAGATAACATTGTGTGGTTTGACTCCTAAGGATAGAATGTAGTTGTAGAAGGTAACTAGGTCTTGTAGAGCCGCTGGGAAACGAGTAGAATCATCGGTCGAAATTCGATATTGTGCGAAAAAGGTTCGGCTTGCCTTCAAGTATTGAGACATAGCTTTCGAAACGATCTTTCCGTACATTTCTTGTCCGAACGCTAGAACAAATCCACCACCAGGGAAGTGCAATACAACCTTCTCGTCATCTAGATTCGGCGACCCTACGTAGAGCGGTGTCGGGTACCATAATCCGCCAACGGCAGTTGGTCTAACCTTGCTAGAGGTTAGAATGCCGGAATACAATCTTGCATCCCCCGGTCTTGCAAGAGTATGTCTTTCTTTCGCCTTTTTGCTGTCCGAAACAACAATTGACATCGCGTTCGATCCAGTCTTGGTGTAATACACAAGAAGTTGTTTGACTAGGACATTGATAACGCATAACCTCAAGCTCCACTCCGGAAAGGGACGCGCTGATTTTATGCTGTAGCGAACCAAGAGCCATGGCAAAAGAGCGAGAGTTCTCAAAAATTGAAAGGCGATAAAGACACCCTTCAGTGGTTGCTTCGACCATGTGGGAGCCATCTCTTCGAAATCGAAGACCGCGAATCGATTGGAAAGGGATGCCGGATGAAAAGAGGGGAGAAGCCTTTCGATCTAGGTTTAGAATGGTGAGGCAAGAGCGAGAAGAATTCGTGAGTAGATGAAGGAAACCATGCTACTTAAAATATATTCACCGATAGGTGTATCAAGTATAGCTCCTGACCCAACGGTAGTCCTACGGACCCACAGGCTTCGATCATGTAGGCTATGGTTCGATAGCATAGGTAGGGATAATGTTATCGACTTATGCCTATTGGAAGTTGAATTACAGAATCTTATTAAGATAGAAACTCCTATGAAGATCCGTCGTTCCTGACGACCCTAACCTTCGAATCATTGGCATAAGCACAGACGATTTTGCCGAGCAAGTATCAAAGTCGCGCAGAAACTTGTTCGCTCATCTTGTTAGTTTATATATAGCAATTAGTTGTTTACATGCTTTGATTAATGGATGGGATCTAGGCTAGGTGCCAATGGGTGGTTGCTTTTCGTAAGTTGTTTGTTGTTACGGAGGTAGACAGACGCCGTTGGTAATCTATACGTAATAGTTCCTTGCAATAATTACAATAGAGGTCAATCCGGACAGTAGGAGATTAAATCAGCCAGAATCGCTATTACCCCGCCCTCGCTCCTCCGGTTACTGGCATGAGTGTAAAGAGAGCTAAACAAGGGTAAAATCTGACTATCGGCAAGCCGTTGTCACCTAGAAGCAGCAAGGAACTCTCCTTACGTGGATCGGATTTTACCAATTCCCCGGACCTGTTGATTCAAAATCACACCGACTTCAGACACCGTTCACCGTGTAAAGACTACAATATCAGCTTCTATTAATAAACGACACTTATTATTCATAACCTGTACATATTAGTGTCTCTGAATCTCACTTTTGGCCTGCAGTTAGTTGTTCTCCGTATTTTTTGCAAGCGCTAATCTAGTCATAGCAACAACGTATCGACTTCGGTTGAGATGAATTGAATAATTTTTCATTTCTATACCTGGCATATATATCAGGTTTAGCAGCCAAGTCGGTGCCCTTTTATACATGAAAGAACCACTGAACCAAATAATCTAACTATTCAAGAATTTTACAAGCTCAAGTAGACGCCTCTTCGATTGGCTCGTCCATTCGAGCCTACCCTCCATCGTTGCCGGAGCATCGTACCGGTGAGAGTAAAACTCAGTGAGCTTAACAGTCGACTTCCCCGCTACGACTTGCCCGCGAAAGTCCTTGTTACCAACTGCGAGTAACATAGGGTGGAGACCCTCTGGCGGTTCGGGATACTTTTCCTTGGCATCTCGGATACTCACGTATTCGGTGATAAATCCCTTGCCTTCTAGCCCCCGGCCGTTGTACGAGTAAATAGGAAGACATGTACAATGTTCGCCAAACACCTTCACCACAACCATCTTCCTAAACTTGCTGTGTACGACACCGAATGGTGTTGCGGTATTGTGTGGATCCGTTGAAGAAACCCATCGCGAATCGTCTGTGCTGGCTGTGTGATGAGGTGCGCTGAAGATAACCCCGACTCTGTATCTTGCGGCTGGGTGTATACCATCTGTATCTCGAAGAGAAGCTGAGGTACGACCAAACATAAAGCTCTCAGAGACGAACCACTGCTTCAGTTGCATGGCCGTTTGAGTCGAAAAGTTTTTGCTTTCCATACGTAATGCTTTTTCTCTCGGGTTTGGGGGAGCGGGCCACTCACCTTTTTGAAGGGTTTCGATTTGATTGTCGTAGTAGTCCAACTCGTTTTTAAATGTAGAGCCCAGATCGGAAAATGCGATACTAGATGCTGGCGATGGTAGTGGGGTATGATCGGAGTCATATGAATTTAGGGACCTTACATTATCAATCTCGCCCGCGTGAGCACTCATAGGTCGTGTATAGTGAAGTCCTTGTCTTTGCTGATAACGAGCGATCGAACTCTTGCGTTTTAGGTATAGCTGTACTCGCCTGTCATGATTGCGATCGTGCCAGGAACTCCACCTATCAAGAAATTCGCTTCCATTCTCCGCTCGGTCGGTTCTGCGAAGGGATCGTGAGGCAGAATTTAGCGGTGGGGGTGGCATCGCTCGTCTCTGTGCTTCATATGAATGCATGATGAGTGTATGCAGTACTTAGTTGATGATAATAGTGAACAGAATAAACAATTTCACAGAAATTGAAAGAATCATTCACTCCTTTTCCGTTGAAAAATCCTTCTCCCACGTCTTCGAGTATCTAAGTAGAAATGTTGTCAAGATCGCAGACTGACGGGACCTATTTATCATGCGACGATTCATTGAGAATAGAAATCACTTGTTCGAATAATATAAAGGAGATAATACTTACTACTTGCTTGCGCTTTCACTCGTAAGCGTCAAAGCCTAGATTTATTCCGAGCGAAAGAATTCTTCATTGTTCATCTCACGGCTTTCAACTTACAATAATATTAAATTGTCCAATGTATGAGGCTTAGTGATTTCGCACAGGTACTTTCTTTGTGCGAAACATCACCAGCACCGAAGACAAATCACGGGCGACGGATCTCCGGTCAGAAAGCCATCAATTAGCCATCGCCACTCACCTCATAGAAGGATACGCTGTGGTAGGATAAAACGCTAAAATAACAAGATCACGAGATCTTGCTGATAGGGGCGAGTCTTTTTATCTGAAAAGAAATGTGAGGCACTAAGTGTGGTCGATCAAAGTATCTTTAAGGTAGTTATGTCTCATTGCTAACTTGAAGCCGTAGACCGGGATCTACAAACACGAGCACTACTACTTGCAACCGCGGTAATAACAATTTATATCGCCTTAACACGTCGCTGGAAGCGAGGGATAACCTTGGTGAACTTCTTCGGGTCCTCCCGCGCGCCGTCCTTCCAATACTCGTACTCGATCCACGCGTTCTCTGGCATCTGCTCCTCCATCGCCGCCATCCAGTTCCCAAGGTCAGGCGACAGCGGGATGACGCCTGTCTCGAGGACATAGATATCCCAGAGCTTGATAAGCTCCTTCAGCTTCTCCGGTTCTTGTTCCGCTAGATCGTGCACCTCACCCGGGTCCTTGGCTAAGTTGTATAGCTGCCAGCGCTCCGGCCCTTTCGGCTTCGGGATGAAGACGATCTTCCAGTCGCCACGGCGACAGGCCGCTCGCCCACACGTTTCCCATCCATTGATGAAGTCTTTCTCGTGGATTGTCTCTGTCTGCTTCGACAAGTACGGAACCATAGACTTGCCGCGCATAGGCACAACTTCGCGCCCTTGGTAGGTCGGTGCCGGGTGTGTCACGCCCGCCATGTCTAAGATGGTCGGCGCGAGGTCCATCACCGTCGCGAATTGATGTGTTATGCTACCCCCTGGGACGTTTCCGCTGAAGGCTGCTGGGGGCTTCATCATGTAAGGAACGCGCACGCCACCCTCAGTCGTGTAGGCTTTGTATAGCCTGCTCGGCGCGGTGGCGGCCTGCGCCCATCTCGGGCCATACCAGATAAAGGAATTCCCGTTCCCGAGGTTGTCGATGCTGTTGTCGTAATATTTCTGGAGATGCTGCAGCATGTTGCTTTGCACGATCGGGTATGCCTCGTAAGCAGCACCCTCGGCACCATTGTCGGAGAGGAAGCAGATGAAGGTGTTATCGATCTCACCGATCTCCTCAAGATACTTTGTGACCTTGCCGACGTTCACATCGATAGCCTCGACCATGCCGGCGAAACATTCCATCGCCCGACAGGAATTTGCGCGTTCTACGTCGCTTAATTCCTCCCATGCCTTTACCTCGTCGGCCACTACAGGGTGAGGTTCAACATCTTGAGGTATCATACCAAGATCCTTGAGACGCTGTAGGCGCTTCTGACGGAGTGCTTCCGGACCCTCGTCGTACACACCGCGGTACTTCTTTATGTACTCCTGTGGCGCTTGCAGTGGCCAGTGAGGTGCAGTGAATGGGAGGTAGCCGAAGAACGGTCGATCATCACCGCTCTCCTTCCAATCTTTCAGGTATTGCAGCATCTTGTCACCATATCCATGGGAAGAATACCACCCATCTGGGAGTTTCTTGACGTACTCGCCGTCCTCGTTGTGGAGCGCAATGAAGCTCATAGTCATGAAGTCGGGGATCTTGTCTGCGCCTTCGAGCTGGGGTTCATACGCGTAGTGGTTGCTGCATGCTGGTAGATGGGCGAAGCTTCGCTCGAACCCCCTCACCTTCGGGCTGCGTTCGGGTGTTAAACCCAAGTGCCACTTGCCTGACATTAATGTGTGATAACCCGCGTCGCGAAGTAATTCGGGTAGAGCGACCACCCTCTCATTCAAGTAACCCTCGTAGCCCGGCATACCACGCTGAACAGACGTCGACATGGTTCCATTGGGGTCGTTCTGTCCCGAGATGTTGGTCCATTCGATTAGGTTACCGAGACCGGCAATGTGGTGATCGGTACCTGTCATTATCATGGCTCGCGAAGGAGAACATGCTGCCGCGGCATGGAAGTCTGTAAACAAGACGCTGTCTTTTGCCAACTTGTCTAGATTTGGGGTGTTGATCTCACCGCCGAAGGGCCCAATGTCAGAGAACCCTAGGTCATCGGCTAGGAATATGAGGAAGTTGGGTCTCTTTCCGGGTGCCATGGTTAATGATGTTAAAGGTTCGTCTTTTCAGCAAAACGTTCTTAGACTTGAAATAATACAGACTTTGGCGTTTATCAGTGAACGACAAGCAGTGGGAACCCGTGCTAAAGATGATAGGAAGAAGAAAGACAAAGTTTAGAAAAATTTCCTCGCACGACACAATTTCTACCCAGAAACCCGTGGATAGAACCTCAGAAATCCCCCCCCCTCCGGTCAACCAACTATCTCCACGCACCTCCATGACCCCACCGTGATGATATCGCATTTGACGCATTCAAGGCCGATATTAGTCTCCTCCGAGAAGTCGCTTGAGGGGCGAAAGCCAATGAGAGTCAGGGGACGTGAGAACTCCGCATATAAACACGTGAGTGGATCATTCGGTTAGTCTGTCTGCTACCCCAATTTTAGGCCCCTGCCGAGCCCTGCATACCTAGCCACCTGTGTGGTATAGCAGTGTTACCTCTAAGCACGTTGAAGGTATACTTAAGTTTGAATATTCGTTAATAGCTTGGTTACACGTTCGAAAGAGATCCGATTATACATGAGACAAAAAAAGAGCTAACTCTTACCTCCATCGTGTGTTTAATCGGAGGCTTGTGAGCTGAGGCCTCGTCGACAGCTCGGTCGACATCAACGATGATTGGATGATGGCCTTAGTTCTTAGCGTAGCTCACTTCCCCAACTTTCGGGGATCGGTAGCAGAGGCGTTTCATTGGACGAGCTTAGGGTGACGTGATTTTGGCTACTTGTTGTTCAACGTCCTGGAAACCCTGTTGAATGACCCTGACTGGTCTGGGCAAGGATCAAAATGAAGTTGATTTCTGTTCCTATAAATTGGGGGAGGAGGTTCTGGCTGGTCCTCCCAACTTCGCCTATCCAGTGTAACCACATGACGGAAGGTTAGTAACCACCGCCGAGATGAAAGACTTTATCACACTTGGTAAGGTTCGAGCCTACTGGCTCGGCTCAGTGGTGTGCTTTGGAGGTTTCCTTTTTGGTTATGATAGCGGCATGTAAGTGCTGTCGAAAGCAACGGTCGGTCTATCTATGATTGCTAACATATCGCAGTGTTGGTCCGTCACCCATCGCGAGTGCACTGCAATCGGAAGAGCAAACAACTAATAACAGTCTATCTAACAGGTGGCGTTTTGACTCTCGATTCTTTTCGCAATGACTATCGCTATGGTGATTCCGGCGCGACGCGAGCGAGCTCCCTGTCAGTCAGCCTGCAGCAACTTGGTGCGTTCGTGGCTTGCTTTCTTGTATGGCCTCTAACGGACAAGTTTGGACGCAAAAAGTCATTGATTCTATCTTCCTTGGTGTTCTCTATCGGTGTCATTATCCAGACTATCAACACACACTCGCTCACTGCATTCTACATTGCTCGTGTCATTGCCGGACTTGGCCTTGGCTCTGCTACAGTTGTGGTGCCCATGTTCAACAGTGAGATGATGCCAAAGGAGATGAGAGGCCAAGTTGGCTCCTTCTTTCAATGGTTCTATACTTTCGTACGCAATACATCCGTACCCGGCCTTTATCCTAGTGCCCCCTGCTGACCGTGTACAGGGTATCTTCTTATCGTACTGGGTTGATTACGGCGTCGCTAGAAACTTCTCCGCCGCCCAGTCATCGCAATGGCAGCTTCCAATCGGTCTACAGCTTGCACCTGCGGCTATTCTTGGCTTTGGCATGCTTACTATACCTGAGAGTGCACGATGGCTTACCAAGAAAGGTCGACATGATGAGGCATGGGCCAGTCTCCAGTGGATTCGTGCCGACAGCTCCCAGATCACCAGCGACGAGATGGAAGAGATTCGGACTGGCGTGGAGGCAGAAGCTAGAGCTACTGAGGGATTTCAATTCAAGGGCGAGTATTATCTTCTGGAGACCACTGGAGAATTCATCTGCTAATGGCATTAATATAATAGAGCTACTGCAGGGTGATAACTTTAAACGTGTACTCGCTGCCTTTGCTGTCTTCACTGCTCAGCAGGCGACTGGTGCTACAGCCTTCGCATACTTCGGTCCACAATACTTCAAGTTGATCGTTGGGAGCGGTGGCGACCGAAGCTTGCTCGTTACTGCGATTTTCGGAGCCGTTAAGGTAGCAGCCTGTGGTTTGTTCGTCCTCTTCTTCGCCGAGCGTTTATCTCGTCGCCAAGTCCTCATAGGAGGTGCTGTGTTTATGAGTGCTTGTCAGATCACTACGGCAGCAGTGGTCAAGTCGTTCCCAGCCCCCACCGAGCAACAGGCGACCGTGAGTCCTCCAGCCATCGCCACGATCGCTCTCATTTATCTCTTCGTGATCGCCTACAATTTCAGTTGGGGTCCCATGCCATGGCCCTACGTCTCTGAGTAAGTGATATTACCCTGCAATCATGCCCATCTCGGAAAAGTTCTCGCTAATTCAAATACTTTCCAAGAATCTTCTCTCCGCGCATCCGAGAACCCGGTGTTGCTATCGGTGTAGCCTCTCAGTGGCTCTGGAACTTTGTCTTCTCACTCACAACTCCTTATATGATCGCCTCCCTTGGGTGGGGGACATTCCTCGTATGGGGTGAGTAGCATAATGCCATGTACCTATCTGGATCGTAATACTGACTTCCACCAGGTATCTTCGACATAGTCATTGCAGGCTTCACATTCTTCCTCTTGAAGGAGACCCGAGGCCTGTCGCTTGAGCACATTGCGCAGTCGCGCTTCAAGGCGACCCGCAGCGCATCCGAACTGTCGGATTCGGCGAAGGACTCGGTAAAATAGAGTGGAGGCGATCAAGACCTTGCGCTAGCAGCGTTTCAACCAGATTTCCACCCTTAATCATTGTAGTCATAGTTGTCAATATGAATGCATACTACCTGCCCATCTTTCCAACGTTACAATGAGCGTAGCGGATCTAGAACTCGGTTCATAGTGACCCGACAGGGTAGAGGGTGGATCACCAAGCTTTGTTATTATCCGGGTCTCGACTAAGACACGCGAGACTCGAGATGCGGGGTGAAGTCCAGGGTAAAGACCCATGATGGTGAGAGATGCCCTATGAATAATAGCATGGGCAAATCTTTTGATAGCACGCGAGCGGCTCCTCCATTCGTCATCCTAATATTCGTGATCAATATGTATGTGGCGGCTCGTCTGTGGGTTTGGTTGTTTGTATCTCTGTTGCCAGCAGTGTTGGCCAGGTCGAATTCAACCTACACCAACCCGATATTACCTGGATTCCATCCCGACCCCAGCTGTATCTTCGTCCCAGAATGGGATGACACATTCTTCTGTGCATCGTCGAGCTTCAATGCGTTCCCGGGCATTCCTCTCCACGCCAGTAAAGATCTGCAGAATTGGAAGCTCATAGGTTAGTACCACAAGCACAGTCCACAGAGATGAATCCCAAATGTGCTTACCCAATTGGATACTGTAGGCCATGTTCTGAACCGGAATGAGCAATTGCCACGTCTGGCTGAGACCAACCGATCCACGAGGTAAAATGCCGAAACACTAATGGTGCACAGCACTAAAATCGAAGTAAATTAGTGGCATATGGGCCCCGACGCTCCGATATAACAAGAAGACAGAGTTTTTCTGGCTCGTCACGACGCTCGTGGACGATGATAAGGACGCATATGATGCGTCGCGGTGGGATAATGTTAGCTATGCGCTTGCTCCATCAATCGACGATCCCGCGTCGCTAACAAATGAGCTAGGTGATCTTCAAGTCCAAGAATCCGTACGACCCCGAGGCGTGGTCGGAGGCAGTGCATTTTGATTTTGAGGGTTACGACACCTCGCCCATCTGGGATGTTGACGGCAAGACGTACATCATAGGCGGACATGCGTGGAGGGTCTCGTAAGCTAGCCCAACATACGCCTAGTAGCTGCAGGGTATAGCAGAAAAGAAGGCTAACGAGATCCGAGTCCCGGCATTATGCTTGCAGAAGCGAATTTTGACACCGGACGGGTGGGCGAATGGAAAACTATATGGAACGGAACTGGTGGCACTGTGAGTGGTCCTCATGACAATGTCTCGTTACTTCCTGTCGTAGCTTAATGCCAAATTCAGGCCCCCGAAGGACCGCACATCTATCGCAAGGATGGTTGGTATTATTTACTTGCTGCCGAAGGTAATGGTTCCCTTTATCCCGGTTGCGTGTTGTTAACTAGAGTTGGGTGAAGGCGGCACGGGTCTCGACCACATGGCTACAATGGCCAGGTCCAAGAACCTTCAGGGGCCCTACGAACCCAACCCGGCTAACCCCGTGCTAACCAACGCGAACACGACCGAATATTGTGAGTATCTACTCGATTAAAGTTCTCAGTCTTGTCTCCTAACGGACTATTCAGTTCAAACAGTTGGCCACGCAGACTTGTTTCAAGATTCCTTGGGGAATTGGTATGGCGCTCAACACAATCCAGGCGAAAACGCAGGGCTAATAGCATCATAGGTGGGGTGTCGCGCTCTCTACCCGATCAGGCCCAGAATATCTTAACTTCCCAATGGGCCGTGAGACCATCATGGTGCCAGTATCGTGGGAAAAGGACGAATTCCCAATCTGGTCTCCAGTCAAGGGTGAGATGAGCGGATGGGCTATGCCAAGAGAGAACAAGGAAATTCCCGGCGAAGGGTAGGTTATCTTAACTTCCGATTTCTTCTCTACGCCCAACTCTGTCTGCAAATTCTTTCTGATCTTCCCCTGCTATTCAACTTCTGTTCTAGTCGTCATGCGCCTTCTAGCAAGACTAACACCTAATCCAAGCCCCTTCATCACCGCAGGTGACGAGATCGACTTTCATCCCGCGACGAAACTCCCGGCGCATTTCACATACTGGCGCTACCCGATACCAGAATCTTATGTGGTATCATCCGCAGAGAAGCCAAACACGCTACGGCTAAGCCCATCTAGGCTGAACCTGACGGCTCTAAACGGGAATTACGCCGGCCCCGAAGGTCAGACATTCATTGGTAGGCGCCAGCAAGACACGCTTTTTACATTCAACGTCGACGTGGACTTCTCCCCGACGGATTCCGAAGCCGAGGCCGGCGTCTCGGCCTTCCTGACGCAGAATCACCACCTCGACTTTGGGATCGTTATGTTGCCGGCCGCTAGCAGTACCGGAGTTTTCCCTGGAGAATTAGTCAACTCATCTGCTGAAACAGGGTCAGAGTTGATTCCGCAGTTCCGGTTTCGCGGTATCTCGTACGTAGCTGTTCCCGACGATATTGTAGTTCCGGTGCCGATAGCCTGGCGCGGCAGGAACCTGCGCCTGGAGATCAGAGCGAGCAATGCTACACACTATGTTTTTTCTGCCGGGCCAGCGGATGCTATGTCACGGATGAAGACGCTTGTCGAGGTGTCAAATGAACCTGTGAGTTGGGGATTTACTGGTGAGATCTCCCTTATCTGGGTCTCATAAACGTTGTTACATGATACTAATGTGAGTCAATGGATGCGTAGGTGTTATTCTCGGGATTTACGCAACGACCAATGGCCATAATGGGACAGAAACGCCGGCATACTTCTCACATTGGCGATATACACCGCGGGGCCAATTTCAAAACTGAGGCTACCGTTACAAATGCCATTCAATGTATATATGACATAGTATAACAGAAACAGAATGATCAGAATGATAGTCACCCATTCCTCAGAGAAAGGTAGACTAGAACGACGTCAATTTGTCGACGATAGTAAACACTTGCTTACGTAGCTTCGTTTCCACTACGTAGTTTTCGAACTGGCGACATAGAGCGAAATAATGTTGAGCTACGTTGGATTACGCTTGGCTCTGAGATGTGAGATCTACGCTTTGATCTAAGGCTTAGTAAGGAAGAATTGTCAGTGAGTTTCTAAATTGATAGTAGACCCAAAGGAGCCTAACAAAGGAACACAAATCACCGGCATTTGCTTCTAAGTTGGTAACAACTGGAACTGGTTGTGGTATGAATTGTATGTCTGTATATCTAGATAGGTAAATATGCGCATATATACTTGCCAAAAGGCAATAAGATAAAAGTATGTGCAAGAAGAAGAGTATGTCCAAAGTGTGAAAATATGTGCAAGAAGTGAAGGTGTTCGAGGTCAGAACAATTCAAAACAATCATGACAAAAAAAAACAAAGTGAGTGTAAGTGTGCAATGTGGCGCTCGCAAAACCGAAAACTTCCGGACGTGTCAATGTCAATGTCATGTCAGTCCAATCCATCCATCCAACCCATAAACTCCTCTCAGATGATGCGTCGCTTCATGCATGCATAAACAAAACAAAACCAAACGTGATGTAGAAAGAGATAAAACGAGAAAGAATGCTGAAGTATCCTAAACGAGAACTAAGAAATACTATCGCAACATGCATCGTTTCCCGGCTCGTCGCATGTACGCCACGGTACGTGTACTACGTTGCTCGAAAGACGAATATTCCAGACATTCGCGTCTAAGAAGACTGGTACTGCGCAACATAGGCAACCTCCATATCGCTGTCCCAGCCCCCCAGGGTGTTGCTGTTGGGCGCGCCGGGCCAGTCGCCGCCGACAGCGACGTTGAGGATGATGTACAGGGGCGTCGTGGCGAGCGAGTTCCACACGTTCTGGTCGTTGATGCGGCCGCCCGTGACCTGCATGAACTGGCCGCCGTCCAGGTACCACGTGATGGACTCGTCGACCCAGCTGCCGGGGGTGCGGTCGAAGACGACGCGCCACGTGTGCCAGCCGTTGTCCGCGACCCCCGTGCTGCCGCCGATGCCGTTGTACTCGTTGCAGATGCCGCCCGGCGCCACGTCGCAGTGCACCGTGCCGTACCCCGTCAGCACGCCGTCCACCATCTCGAGGATGTCGACCTCGCCGCACTGCGGCCAGGGCGTGCCGTGGCGGATCGAGTCGCCGAGCAGCCAGAAGGCCGGCCAGATGCCCTGCTTGTTCGCCTGCGCGTTGTTGCCGAAGCGGATCTTGGCTTCGATTATGGTCCGCGCTCCATCGGGGGGCGTGAACACGTATTTGGACTCGAGACGGGCCGAGGTCCAGCCACCGTTGTTTAGCGGTACAATTTGTAGCGTGGCGCCGCCTGAGAGCTGGTGGTTCTCTGCGCAATAGAGTTAATTATTGCCATGCTAAAAGATATATAGAGTGGGTGTAATGAAGGGACAGAAAGGGGTAAAGTTGCCGCTATAGCAACTTTATAACGCGATGTGTGAGAGTTAAGATCACTTACGGTTCGACCTAGTATAAGTCTGCCACTCATCGTTGGAATTCTGGGAAGCCGGACGCTCAATGATGTTCCAGGTATCCTCGTTGACCAAGGAACCAGCCGCGCCGTTAAAGTTTTCCTGCCAGACGACATTGTATCCGCCGTAACTGGGCACTGCTTCAGCAGCGACGGAGGTGGCCGCCAGGGCAAAAGCTAGTAACTTTGCAAACATGGTGTAATAAACTATGTATACCACGTCGTATATACAAGAATAGAAGTATGTACAACCCGAAATCAAATAAGGCTAAGGAGTGGAAATGAGCAGCAACTACGCTCCGAGTGGTTCAAAGGATTGTTTCGTGATGGGGAGTACGAAGATCATCACTTGATGAGGAACATCCTCCTCTTTATACTCAAGCATCGAGTTGATGGGAGACAAGGCGGACGAGGCAAGGGCCGCCAGTTTCCCACCAACGGCACCGCTGATGGGACGTAAAGGTTCTCATGGCGCGCAATAGATAAGTGGACGACAAGGATTAGGAAAGCCTTGTGCACATGGGGTAAGTCTGGCAATGGAACCACGGGTTTAGAGCCACCAGAGCGTGATCTGGACCACGACTATAGCATGATAGAAGAAGTAAGATCCGTCTGTGGAGTCCGTGGCGACCGTCCGACGAAGGGGGAACTAGTTACCTACCGAACCCGGGGCACTAGCTGAGACTACCTACCTCTGTCGGCGCTGGCGCCAGGTTGAGATCGGAAGTTTGTTGCGATTTCGTGATCTTTAGAGTTGCGAAGTGACATGAACCATCTGTCTAGCCTCTGCAGCTAGTGGCATATCGGAGTCCAGAGACACAAAGCATGTGCGAATCAAGATTCACGAGGCGCCTCGAAGCAACTCAGTGAAGGTTGTATTCACTTGTTTCTTTTCCCAGGGGGTTACATAGTCCTCAGGGGTAAGAACTATTCGCGTTCCTGAAAGGTTAATATCAACGTCATGCCATATAAGCCCGTCCCAAACGTGGGCCAAGGATTGGCTGATTTGCCTGACTAGGGAGGTTTGCATTGTCGTAATATGCTTTATTTTAGATATCACTGCCCGTCGCATGCTTACCCAGGGGGGGAAACGTTGTGGGGTACCAAACGAGCCGAGCTTAACAAGACGTTTAATAGGGCCGTCAATGAAACAACGCTACCCTACACCATCATGTACGTAGTGTAGTATGACGGCAAGGGTTCGAGTGCCGGTATGCTGGACCGACATCCCTGAGTGCTATAACAGCAGTGAAGGCGCAAAGAAGTAGTTGGGCATGACGTTTCTGCAATAATGCCTGACTTAACTACGTATAGGTCAGCCTTGCGATGCGTCTCATCTCGTGCAAATGATCCCGTGTAGGACGAGGCGCCGTCGTGGCCTTGTGTATCCCAAAGCTGACTTAAAAAATGTCTTGCAGCATCCAGCGAATTTGGGGTAGATTCCACGCCACATGATCGACCGCTTGTACCTGCACAAGCCGCGTGAGTGGCGCTTCAGCAATCTGCGAGGGCAAAATGGCCGTCGCGTCCGCTGATTGGCGGCTGTGCGAGACCCCTTACCCATCGCGTGCAGTTGAATCCTCCATTCATCTCATCTCGAGACTAATCGACTAATCAGGACCAGTGGCGCCCGATCGGGCAGCTCGGTTGTCGCCCGAAGAAGCGCCGGATGGCACTTGGGATAAAAAGCCCATGCTCGAAAAGTGCTGAAAAGCGCGATCAAGCTTCGCTTCCCGGGACTTCTATCGACCTACAATCTCGGGAGAGTTCCTCATTTGGGGAAACCAATGCCACACTAAGGCCAAAGTGCCGCGACGGGTTGCACGCCCCCAAATGCTTCGAATTTGAACTTGCGGACCAACCCCAAAAACTGATTGTCAAGACTCGAGTTGTGCGCGCACGCGCAGTGAGGAAAGGTAACGTAACTCGCAACCCTCAACTCATGACTCAGAATTCTGTTGTGGCCCTCTATGGCGTGACTGGCGACAACCTCTTTCCCATTTCTTGAACTTCCCAAAGCATATGCGCTGGCGGTGATCTTGTGGGGTTTCTTGGCGATTGACTTACCGTCAGAAGTGCGACTAGAACTATTTCGCGCTCTGCTTCAAGACTTGTGAATAGACTAGATAACCCCACTTCAGATCATGTGCCAATACCACTCGGCGGTGGCCAAGACATGATGACGGCAGTAGGCAAAAATGAGTAGAAGAGAAATGTTGATATCTAGGTACACTGCACTCGATAATCGTTATCCGGCATGGTGATGGCGGCGGGATAGATTTTGTCGAAGTAGGACGAAGGATTAAACACCTTAAGATATTTATCACAGCAGCCCCCTATCTTCACTTTTCAGAAGTAAAGAAAGAAAGAAAAAAAATCGATCGAGTTGATAGCCTAACTACCGGCTGAGGTGGCAAGAGTGTGCGATCGCCGGGACTAGGAGCTGCAAGGCGGTTTGAGAACGACGCTTGATGGTATCGTGACTTCGACGAAATCGGAGCTTCCTTGCGAAGCCAATGCAGCAACATAGTCACGTTACGTCCACGTCAACTCTTGTCGGTCCGGAGCTCGACATGTGCAGGACAACGGAAGGCGTGTAGCAACTGCGAACAAGTCGGGGTCGTCGAACACTTGAAAGCCGAGGTAGCATCTCAAGTCTAAGCTGATTGAGTTATGTGAGTCTGACTAAAGTTAGGCGCTATTGCAGGAATAGGCACTAGGTTGGTTCACTCGTGATGCTATCAGAGAACACAATGGACGCATAAGAGTGAAGAAGAGCTCAGAAAGTGAATTGGAACCGCAAGTGCAATAGGTTGCGAGCAAAAGGATTAAAGTAATGTATTCAGGCAGGCCAGTGGTCCAAGATGATATATAAAGCCCATCAAAGCTCCACCTCGTATTCATTTATGAGCCAAAGTAGAGATCTGCTAGATATGGAAAGCTATTTGTGGGTTGGTATCTCAAGCATGTGGTCGATCAACGTCGATCTCAGGTCATACTGGTCGCGGGCCGACGCGGTGTGGAGGGCTCTCATTCTTTTCTGGGTCCCAACCCTCCTAAATAAGTGGCGGTATGCTAGGCTTTATTCACTAATGTTTAAAGAGCCGTAGTCCTTGGTCTTCAACAGAAACACCACCCATCTCTTCATCTGATGATTCTTCATTTAGAACCATTTTCTGTCCGAAGAGCGTGCCGAAGAACCTATCTATTGCGCTTTGCTCCCAAGCCCGTCGATCTTCGGGAGCCATGAAATTCTGCAGTTTCTAAAACCAATTGGTAAGCACTACACATGATTTGTGAATACGAGATTTGGCTTACGGCAATTGGCGTGAAGCGCATCTTCCGACCTTTGCTGGCTTTCGTGTCCACGTGTCGCTTCGCTTTAGCTTCTTTCGCGGCTGCATAACGCACAGTCGCGGCTTGTAACCCGGTTCCAGAGCCATCACCCGAACGCTGGTCAACCAATTCTTTCACTAGAACGTCCCGAGTCAGCTCAAGCTTACATGCAATATTATATGCACTGAGGGTGGTTCTTGAAGTGCGGCGCTGCAAAACACCCTTTTGATGCAACTTACATAACAATTGATAAAAGTCAGCATCATCGTAGATGGATTCGTCCTCGTTGATTTTCTGCGCAACTTGATAAGGCGCGCACGATCGACTACAGTACATCGACATTAGCATTCAGGTTTTCTGCATTCTAGGCATTTCTCTGGTAAGGATGACAAGTATGCTCGTGAAACTTACGGCGTTCGTGTGCGTTTGATAAGCCTTTCCGGAGCATCCAGCTCAGCACTAAGCATGGCGGTAATAGGTTTCTCCGCCTTGTTGGTGAACTTATTTGACGAGCTAGCGGTTATGCTTGTTTTCTTGGCATCGCGAGACCACTACAACAACAACAAAGTTAGTAAGTGTATCTTTCGTACACAATGGAGCACATAGTGCGACGATGTGTAATGATATGTCAATACGAGAAGCATACCTTCTCGAGCACTTGTTTTCTCCGTGCAGCTTGATGCTTCTCATGGACCTCCATCCTGTTCCATAGAGCCGTAGTTGATGTATCGTCGGCTTCGGCGAGTTTCCGCTTCTTGCCTTTGTGGATGCTCATGCGAAAGTCGTCAAGAGCGTTCCAGAGTTGAAGAGCGGACCTTTCTGCTGCCTCATAGGGCTCTGCGGTTTGATTCTCGGTCTCTTCTGCATAATCGAGAGAGTTTATGGCGACAATCTGGAACAAAATGGGTCAGTGGTCACTAGGTCGCACCAAAGCGCATTGAACAGACTCAAGAGGAATTAAAGCCATTGATGCGTCAAACATCCTCAAGCTGGTGCCAGACGGGGTGTTATGAGTGTACGATTGACTTACCGACTTCTGTAGCCGTATCCGAATGTTGAGCAGAGCATCGAAGCCCTTCCGCTGAAGTTGCACGGCTTTTCCTTTCTGCACATCAACATCCGCGGTTTTCAGCAGTGATTTGACGATACTCTGTTCGCCCATCATTTCCTTGATCGATGCCGCTATTGCAGAATCATTCGAGCGCTTTGACTTTTTACCGCCGTCGATTTGCTCTTCCTCTTCCTCTTCCTCATCCTTGTCCTCTTCGTCTTCATCTTCGTCGCTACCACCCGCGCTATCTTCATCTGACAGTTCGTCTTCTTCATCGGAGAGGCCGACCTCATCATCGTCATCAGACTCCTCTGCCTCATCGTCGATGAAGCCACCGGTTTCCAAGTCGTCTGACAAACCCTCGTCGTCATCATCCTCATCCTCATCCTCCTCCTCCTCCTCCTCCTCCTCCTCTTCTTCATCATCCGATCCCATGAAATCAGCAGCAGTGGGCCGTTTAGCATGCGCATTCTTTTTAGCCGTAGACTTGGACCTTTCGTTGGCGAATTTCTTAAACTGCTCCCAGTTTGTCTCATCATTGACTTCGTCGCTGTCTATTTCCAGATCCTCTTGCCCCTGCTGGTCGGCCTCCAGATCGGCGGTATCGGGGTCGTCGAATTGCTCGCGAGCATCTTCATACTCCGAGAAAGTGTCCTCTTCTTCTTCTTCTTCTTCTTCTTCTTCACTGTCCTCGTCCGCAAAGTCATCGTCGGCCTCGAGAGCTTCGCGCGACACGCGGGTGCCTCGGTACTGAGGCCCTAGGATCAAGGGCTCTTGGCGTCGGAGTTTGCTCTTGCTGGCAGAAAAAGGGCAGTCAGTATAGACGAGCGCGGAATTACACACAAAAGGTGGGATGGTGTAGGGCATACCCGACGGCTACGTAATGCTCGGTTCCGGCGGGCTCATTGTCGCTGCTCTCGTCGCCGCTTCGGTCGCTGTCGCTGTCGTTGTCGCGGGGAATTACATCTGCCTCCGGGTCGTGGTCTGTTGAAATGCGCCATGTGAGCATGATGCTCTATACAATTGGGATCTTGCACATAAGCAGAAGGACTCGATAAATACCTTTGACAGGCCGTTCGACTAGGTCGGCTAGTTCACGGGCGCGACCTTGTTTTTTGCCCATGGTGTTGTGTAATGTCTGGCGACAAGGTCGTCTCTTCAGCTTCGTTCATGTGTAAGTGCAAGCAGGTATAAGAGCATAGCTACCACTGGTGGGGAGCGTCTGGGAAAATTTTAGCGGTAAGTTGTGGCAGTATTCACAGTGGGGTATAGTGGGGCCGGCTCTGCGCCAGTAGTCGATTGCGTACAAGGGTGAGGTCAACTTGGAGCTTCATTTGTACCTTAGTACCGAGTCGTGATAACCTCCATGTATAAGTCCCATGTTAATTAAATGTAACCAATTTATAAATAAATAACTACTCTCCAGTTAGTAAGTATTATCTATACCAGCTTTCGGATGAAGTAAAATATTTAAAGTGTAACTGACATCACCAAACAGCTACTATATAAGCCTTCGGATTCTCATTCATAAGTCAACGCAGTCTAGAAGACAAACTGGAAGTACAAGAAGAGTCTCCCGACTTAAACACTCAACATGAGAGGAACAACACCCCGACTCTTTCACACACTACGATCGTTGCAACATGAAAACCCACTAGTAAACCATCTCAATTATCATATTAATTCACAACTAACATAACGCAGGGTTTACCACGAACAGGGTCTATCCCTCGCATGCAACGGGGCCTCCCAGAGAGGCGCAAGATCAAGGACGTCGCCAAAGTAGTCGCCGTGTCATCGGCCAAGGGCGGAGTGGGAAAGAGTACTGTGGCTGGTGAGTCTAACAAGCTTGCTTGCTCTCGGACGTGTTATATGTGAATGAATGAATGAATGAAATGAATGAGTGAGTGAGTGAGCTGAGTTGAGTTGTATGCTAACTTATTCCCACGATAAAAGCGAACCTCTCTCTCGCCTTCGCGCGAATGGGTTACCGCGCAGGTATTTTGGATACGGATATATTTGGGCCATCTATACCCACGCTCTTCAATCTCTCTGGTCAGCCGAGGTTATCATCTAGTACGCATATTACTACTATCCGTACAAATTCTGGGCAGACATATTTTCATTTTAAGTTAGAACCACTCACTAACTTAGACGCAGACAACCAACTACTTCCCCTATCGAACTACGGCGTTAAGACCATGTCGATGGGCTACCTCGTCGGCGAAGACGCACCAGTGGTGTGGCGCGGACTCATGGTCATGAAGGCCCTTCAGCAGCTACTGCACGAGGTGGAATGGGGTGGGCTGGATGTTTTGGTGCTGGATCTGCCGCCCGGTACGGGTGATACGCAGCTCAGCGTTACGCAGCAAATCATTTTAGATGGTATGAACCTTTCCTGTAGAAGGAGGAGGTAGGGAGGATGGAGCGCGTGCTAACGCAAACGTCTCAGGATCTGTCATCGTAACAACACCTCATACCCTGGCCGTCAAGGACGCCGTCAAGGGCATCAGCATGTTCAAGAAGGTCAACGTGCCTCTTCTCGGTCTCGTCCAGAACATGTCATTATTCTGCTGCCCGCACTGCCATCAAGACACGGCTGTATTTGGGTCGAGTGAACGAGTAAAGGGACTCTGCCAAGACCACTCGATCGATCTACTCGGGGATATCCCATTGCACCAGAACGTCGGAGACGACGGACAACGAGGAAAACCTACAGTTGTATCGGAGCCCGAGAGCCAGAGGGCAAGAGCGTTCGTGGACATTGCTCGACAGGTGGGTTCAAAGATAGGACTGCAAGTGGGATGAAGATGCCCAAGGATTAAGGGAATGAGAGACGCGTAAGTTTTGTACAGCAACTATGTATTAACACGTAGAGTATATTATACGATCACCGATCTACATTTAATCCCAGAATTACACATAAAACAGACAACACATCAATTATGGATACTGAATACTGACATAAGACATAGATCCTATATCGTGGCAGAAGCTCGCCGGTTGGATAGGCTAGCTAGCGAGTAGACAGTATGTATACCCTGCATACAACGAGCGCTTAGCACATCAACGACACGGGACAAGGCGAGAGGGTAGTGAAAATGACTTCGCTCTTATTGAGACATAGTTGGAGTGTTGCTCAGACGCTCTGCAGCGGATGGCTGCAGCACGACGCAGCGCCCCGCTCGATAATACACGTTAGCATATAGACTATGTGACTAAGGGAGAGAGAGAGAGAGAAAAGAAACCAAGCCTGTTAACCAGTCCCTAACGCCAACGCCAATCCGACAGCATCAAAAGACCATTTTCCCTCATACACAATTCTTCATGAGATTGGGATCCGCATGATATGTTATTTAGTCTGCGACTGGCATTAGTCCAAATCCTCATTGGCTTGGTAGATGTGGCGGGTTCTCGAAGGATCTTTGCGCATGGCTTGTCCAGAACCCGTAAAACCAACTGCGTTCGGGAGAATAAGGTCAGCGAGCGGATCTAAGATGAAGTGGAGAGTACGTTACGGTAGCCAGGGGGGTAGAAGGCGAGCTTACCTCTCCCATGCACACCCTCTGGTGTACGGAACATGCTATCCTTCTTGGACTTGTTTGCCTTGGCGAACTTGGACTTGTTGTTGAACTCCTGCCACTTGTTCTTGCCGGCCTCGAGCTCCTTCTTGGCCTTTATCTTCTTGGCCTTGGGTTTCGCATCGGCCGTGGCGTTCAGGGCCTCCTCTCTGTTCTTCTGAGCCAGCTCGGGGTTGATGCTAGCTGCGGCAGATATCACGCTAGGGTGCGCCGAGGCGGAAGACGAAGACGGCGGCGGTGGTGGAGCAGGGGCGGCAAAGGGGGTGGCAGCATTGATAGGGGTGCCGTCGGCCTTCCTCTTCTGGGCTATGGGGCGGATGTCCTTGGCGCGCAGCTGCTCGGTGTTGTCGTAGCTCTTGAACTTGACGACGTAGATGGGCGCCGTCGACGAGCCAGTGATAGACGTGATGCGGGCGGGGTAAAAGGCCCTGTCACCGGAGACCCATTTCGCCATGACATTGTCGTTCACCTTGTAGTTGACGAGGCCGGCATCGATGTCCTTGTCCTTATCCTTGTCTTTGTCCTTATCCCTGTCCTCGGAGGCTGCGGGCTTCTTGAAGGCGGGGTGGTTCTCTCGTGACCACTTCTCCTGCACCGCCGGCGGCGGCGGCGGCGGCGGCGGCGGTGATGCTTGCGGCCTCGATGGTGCCTTTGTCGGCTTCAGTTCAGCGAGAGATTCGTTCAGCAGCGAGAGCGCATCATCTAACTCAGACTTGAGAGCGAGGAGTTCTGCGTTACTTGGATCGTCTCTGAGACCGGCTTCCACAACATCGAGCTAAGAGGGAGGACTTGTCAGCTGATTCTCCTGCTGTCTTGTAGATGTAACAGACAGAGTATACGCACCTGTTCTCGGAATTGTTTTACATCTTCTTCAATGCTTGCAATATCGGCCATGGTGATGCGAACGGTGGTGTCGAGTGGTACGGGCATATGATGTTGGAGGTTGAAGTGGGATAGATGTTATTGATAGGCACGGATGTGTCAGTCTGGTTGCGACGCTGTGATCTGGGGTAGAAAGTAGAATGAGGCGGAAGAGCTGCACTACAAGTATGTACGCGGATACCTAACTATCGATAAGCTAGCTCGGTTGGGGCTGGTCGGGTCTAGGTATAGACCGGGGTTCTCGGCTAATGGAATTGGCTTATCTCGATTAGACGCATAAAGAGTAACCCCTGGTCCCTAAGAGCAAAAGGTGGAGATAGTGTCCGCTGCTGCCATCTGGTGACGGCTGTGTTTCTCTATTCCCGATCTATACTATAAGCTGTACATTTAAGTGGTACCTATTCCAGCCTCATGCCATCAGTGAACAATCCTTATTAGCTTTTCTAAAATATATTTCGACTCGAAATTCGACACTAGGACCACACTTGAGCCGCTCCCCCGATATCCCTCGAGGAGTTAGGAAGGAATCAGGCTCGCTCTCCGGCAAAGTGGCCCCTTTCGAGATGGCAGTGGTGGCGGCTCGAGATCGGCCTCCAATGTGACGATGTGATGGAGGTGCATGCAGCCACAATCCCAAGATGGCATACATGAGAACGTGGCACCTATCCTATCCTATCCTGTCCTATCCCATCCTGCATACAGTACGTGAGATCCATTCATCCATCGCCCCCGGCCTATCAACAGATGATGGGGCTTGTCTGTATACCGTCAACTCGTGGTCTCCTGAGGGCAAAGTAAGCTGCGCAGACCACAGTCAAGACTTTCTTATCATGCTCGTACTACCCGCATGCGCACTACTAGTACGCCCGTCATCATGGTAGCATGCCCAGACTGCCTACTGAGTACTCAGTTACTCTCGTGAAGCCTCCCCGCCCCCTCCCGTCTTTCTCTCGAGGATGTCGGATAGGATCAGCACAGCAATGTCAATATAATACAAACGACCTTGACCTTTTCCTACGCCAATTGCCTAGGATAGATCTGTGGCTGTCCACCGTCGATCTGCCCATCTTGTTATCTCCATCAGAATGGCGTGTTCTCTCGGTGAGCTTTGAGTTACGGCTAGTAGTGCGCGTAGTCTCGGGAATCCCCCCAAGCCTACACCAGCCCCGGTTGCCCATGAATTTCCAAGAAGCCTCTCATCCGGATTACGGGCTACCGCTTCCGTAAGGTCTATATTTGGCAGCTTTCTGAGCTTTCTGACTTGGCCATTCAACCCTCTCTCCCGTCTTTGGTCCTACTTGCTTGGGGGCGATGCATTTACTTCCAAATATCGTTCGCTGGCGGAATCATGTGGATTCCCATCCCCGAGAGGATTGGATGTATGCTACGAAAGACCGGGGCGTTGCTCACTCTGTATCTATTTTCAGTTTCTGCCCCCTAGGGCCTAACTGTTGCCATTGCGTCTATGTGTAAACACAACTGCATGTTCTCCGAGGTATTAAATCTACGAGCCTCTTCCCTCTCGTGGTTTGGTGTTCCTCCTTGTACGATCGCTTGTATGTAATTCTTCTCGCCGTCTTTCTTACGGTGTGTGCTCGACCTTGAGTTCTTTATATACCCAGGCTTCTCCCTTTCCTCTGTCAAAATCTCGCATTCATTGCGGAGGCACTACTGCTGTATTCAAGCATTTTAAGAAGATCGACCTTTAAGTTGCCTTCTATTCCCTACCTCAATCGCGGCCACGATACCAGTTTCACATACCTAATCCAGAAGAGCCAATCTTCGAATAGGAAGCCTGACCCAAGTCCCTATACTGCCGAGAGCCCTTGAAGAGGTTGGACTCCCCACCGTGGTCTACTCTGTAGGAATGGGTTACCAGGAAAGCAGCTGAGCCAATCCATTTGTGCCGAGGGAATGGGTCGCCAGGAAGGCAACTAGAGCCAATGCACCTGGACAATGCCCTTTTGCTGCCTTTTTTCCACCTGGGAATCTCGTATAACTTCACACTTGCTGATTGGGCATTTACAGACTCACCGGAACGCTCGGTGACTGCGCCCTTCCGAACCGCACTTGGCAACGAACCGCACACCCTACAGCCTCGCCATCGCGATTTGGCGTACTCGAGCATGGGCTTGAGAAGGGACCCAAAACCATGAACTGGTAGGGGACGCCCAAGGGCATTACGATGACAGTCTTAGTGCATATTCTCAGCAGGCAATGACGACGTAATGCTACGTTTGTCGTGCGACTCGATCCCACGTCTCCGCAGTTTGGAAGCCCTTTCGTCCCTTTAAGCGTCGTCAAAATGGGAGCTTTCGCCCACATTGTTCGTTTCCGGGGAAAGCTCCACGGTTGATTTTGCTTCTATGATAATTCCACACCCTCGGTTGACCTCGTCTTCGCTTTGAAATTAGACATCCGTGCTTAGTAAAAACTCCATTATGAGTTTCAACTGGCGTGAGCCAGGCGGCTATTCATTGAATGATAGTAGTAGTGGTTTCCAAGGACAAAACGTGGAGTTCCAATCATTTCACCAGTCTGGGAGTTCAAATACGTCAGCCATGAACGATTGGCTACCGGCCGGCCCCTCGCCACTTTACGCCGCACCACCAACTCTCTCGGAGACATCAGAGGATAGCTGCGCGTAAGCATTTATTCTTCTTTTACCCGCTACTTCCCTCTCTCTGTATCTACCTATCTCATCACTAACAGGTTTCTAGGTTCCGCAACGCGGTGCTCGACGAGTGTTATCAAAGCCGGTTCTGGAGCCGAGCCCTTGAACTCTACCTTCTCGAGAATGAGCCACCCAGTCCTCCATATCGATGCCTCATGGCAGCCTGTCCAGAACGGGATTTCAAGGATGCTAAGACAATGCTCCGGCACCTCAAACACTGCGAACTCTTTTCACAAGGGAAGTTCTGGTGTCCGTTGTGCCAGCGAAACGATTCGTTCAAGGTGGTCTCCAAGACCAAATGTTCCTGGGATAAAGTGAACATTGCGCGTAGGCTATGGCAGAAATTGAGACGCTTCCAAAACACATCTAGTAAACACGGTAGACCGCACTGCTGCTGCTACTGTCACAAATCACGGAATGACACGCCACCATCCGCACAGTCTGAGTTTCCCATTCCATCCGTGGGATTTGGCGTTCCGATCTACGATGTGGTAAAACCCGCAGCTATCTCGGAGCTCCCGAACACAGGGATTACCTTCGAACTTGATGAGATGAATAGAAAGTCTCACTATATGAAAAACCTCGAAGTTCCTCGACAGCCCTCGTGGAGTGGGGCGCCCATGTTGATGATACCTAGCCATCAAGTATCACCTTCTGAGCCATCTTCGGCGTCATTGGGCCGATCGGACTATTCAAGCGACATCTCCCCAGCATCCGCCAATCATACAAATGAGTCACCAGTGCTGGGCCGTCCCCAGGTTGCTCACGGGAATGTGGCAATCAATATAGAACCGCTTTCACTCGTGAGGCAAGCGAGTCAAGCCAGTCGTCGCGGGGAAGTGCCGCTTCTGACAGTGGACACCCGCCAGTCCATCCCAAGTCCAGAGCCCCCGGAATGTATATTCAACATGCTGCTCGATGAGGGCCAGACTTTGGGTTGCTCGACGGGTATAGATGACCTTGGCATGGGCGAACTTGCCTCGATTATCGCTCCACAACCAAATGAGATCCTCACAATCAATACTGCCTACGTCATTAATGAGGCTCTTGCTCCATACGAGAATGTGGATCTCCACCCTTCTCCATCCGTATCTGCCCCTTCCTACTCCAACTGTGAACTCTCGCCTAGCTCTATGTCATCGGGACCGGTGTCGCTCCAATGCCAACATAACGGCTGTGACTTCAAACCAAGCGGTAGAAGAGAAAACTTACGCGCATACATGCGAAAGCATATGAAGAAGCACCAGAAAAATGCGATCCCTTGCGAACATTGCGACAAAAAGTTTACGCGGCAGGACAACCTTACCAGTCATATCCGCAAGGTCCATCTGAGC
Organism: Xylaria sp. FL1042; assembly: GCA_022495085.1. Lineage (NCBI taxonomy): Eukaryota > Fungi > Ascomycota > Sordariomycetes > Xylariales > Xylariaceae > Xylaria > Xylaria sp. FL1042. The sequence goes on from MU380325.1 coordinate 54,909, forward strand.
GTCAACGAGTCTCAGATTAAACGACGTCGGGGCAGTTTCGACAGTATCAGGTCGGCGGGCCAACCGAGGCGGAAGGAGTCTCGCAGAGAACCATACGGGACATGTTGATTTACTGTTTCTTGCATTTCTATATCATCTCTCATAATGTCTATAACGTTAGCTATATAGGGGTATGTAGGTACACGTGTGTGCAGTTTCAGTCTGTCCTTCCATTGTTAATGTTAAAGATTGCCTCTGGGAGGCAATACCTTTCGGACGTTGCTAAGAGAAGGGACCTTTGCAATGTATGAAGGAAGCCGGGATGACGAAACGCTCACGATACATTCAATAAATGGCGCCAGAGCCTTCAATTCACCCTGTTTGCCCTGCGCAGATATTCACTACCACCCACTGCTATGTGACCAAGTCGGGTTGCAGGTCGCATAATGCACAGCCGACGTCATCTGCCAAAATATCTCGTGACCGCGCGCTTGTTTCCCCAGACAACGTCCAATTTACTATTGACCTAAAATATCAGCCTTATTTTCACCTACTCGCCCGTCAAGTCCCTTACACAGCTGGTCATCATAGAGAAGAATTCTTCAATGTACTTGACTTATCCAAGTTTTACGTTATTCTATTAGCATGATCACCCCCTCTGTCGGGCGACGTGCTCCGCGGGAAGCCGGCACAACCACAGCCTTCTCTATACATAGATAGGCCGAGGAGCTATGGACGTGGCGTCGACTCGACAGCTTTGTGGAACCCATGTTGCATATGCTACCACACCTCAATCGGAAATTGTTGCATCGTGAGGGGTTACCTACTCTAGGGCATACTACGTACAGATTTTCGTAGCATATTGAGCAATCAGGCAGAGAGCTAGGGTCCGGAGAAATTGGCATGATCATTGATTAGGAGGGCATGGCTTTTCCTGAACACCGTGTGGACTGCCTAGCCCTTTACACCCTTTCAGCCCTTCAGAAATGCAGAAAATTGTCGCTATGGGTTTGCATAGCTATTTCTAAGCAAGCAATTGCAAATTCCTAGCGGACAGAATCTCTTCGAGTTTAACTTCTTTTCACATTTAGACTGGTTAGAAAAATAGGTTGCGTAATTGAAAAGTTGCGTGTTCTTCTGTAGAAGCTCCAAGTCTCGTTTGCCCTGCCCAGCCGTCCTTCATCCTCGTTGCATCAGACTGTGAATGGTTATCCAAGACCTTACCCCTCCTTCATCCTTGTAAGCTCGCATGTGATCTTCTAGGTAGTAAGGATCTGAATATATCATTCCGAAGGGCAAAGCGGTGAAGAGCCGTCGTCGCCCTTGTCGTATCCCATTGGTGCTCTAGCCTCCCGATCATCCAAGTAGATCCATTTGAATTCTCACCCTACATAGCAATGCCACAAGTTTCACTTGTATTCAACATGAGAGGCGGTGCTTAGCCCCGGCTTCCAGCTATGGAGAAAAGGAGATAGCGTTGCTCGCCACACTTAATTCTTAAGTCTATTATCGTCCGCCCCCATGATGAGCTTCGCCCCTGAATAGGGGTTATAACTAGTCCTAGGTCGTTGTTCTCTGTAGATAAAACTATGAGCTTCTCGGAAGTTGAAATATGTTTTCTTCTCGTGAGGTTTGAGACCTTCATGCAACTAGCCCAGTTCTTGCCCCATTGACGCTTAACTTGCTTCCATGCGACTTGCGCATTCGCTCATTGATTCCTTTCATATCTTGGCTCTTTCCCCGCGTGGCCACCGTAACTCAGCACGGGTGTCTGTTTCATACAACGGAACAGAGGGCACGTACAAAACCGCCCTACGCCGTTTTCTCAACAATCGCCCTGCGAAACAGCTACACAAGAGTCTCATATCATGGGTCTCGATTGGGATAGCTTGCGCGTCGACCTCCCTACGAGATGATCGTGCCCGAGACAGGGCATAGTCTCCTCAGTTAATAGTCCCTTCGGATGAAGCAAGTTGCCCGCGCCAGGGAGAAGGCAACCAGCCTGTTCACATCCCTAGCAGCACTTTTGCTGTTGCCTTTTTTCCACATTATGCTTTGCATATGTTTTGATTTCTGCTGATTGGACGCTGCCCATAACTAGGTGAATACCGATCAACGAGAAAACTCGATGCTCCCCTGCCCCTTGCACACCCGCGTGGCCCTTCCTGGTCCTCTCGGTGCACTCGGTCGTTGTTGCGAATGAGACATGATACAATGACACCGGGTATGCGACAACCACTCTTGACTGATTGTCAGAGAGAGGAAACAGGAAACAAGGGACAAGGGCTACAGAACGTACGGCAGGTCACACAGTCGGTGGGAATACACGCCGGCCCAGCTGAGTCTTGCGTCTGCGTCCCCGGGTTTCTCTCGTCCCTTCGATCCCTCCCAGTTCCGACAAAATGGAGCTGGTGCCTCTCATTTGGGCGAAGTCCAAGCATCTATCATAACTTTCACTTAATTCGAAGTATTGGGCTGATACAGTGCGACCCTATCTCTGAATAATGGATTCGAACACCTACCAAATGGGGGGCTCTGCAGCCTGGGCGGACAATCCCTACGCGCTTATGAGTGGTGATCCAACGGATAATTATTGCTTTGAAATGCCAGTGCCAGAAACAGAGCCTTCTAAGTATCCATCCGGTAGTCAACTTAATCTGGATGTGTTACATGGATGGCCTCAAGAATCTGGTTTTCGCCCTCCTTACCAGGAAGGTATGGTGACGGGTCCCGACCCAGACCCAAGTTGTTTGTAGGTTGAACGTATGTTCTTGCCATGTTCTTTTCTAACTAGATTGTCAGGTTTCGCTCCGGTGTCCTAGATGACTGCGCTAAGGCCCGGTTTTACGCAAGAGCGCTTGAGTTCTATCTACTTGAGAACGAGCACCCAAACGCCAAATCAAAAAGTTGCCCCTTGGCGGCTTGTACGGCACAGTTTAAAACCCCCAAAGACATGCTACTACATCTCAAACACTGCAAGAAATTTGTCGACGGAAAGTTCTGGTGCCCAACGTGTAGCCGGTATGAATCGTTTAGAGTTCGTACTGGCAAGCGGTGCTCGTGGGATAAAGACCATCTCGGGCGCAGGCTTCTCAAAAGGTCTAAGAGCTTCTTTCAAGTCTTTGGGAACAATCATCTGGCAACCCAGCAAACATCAACGGGTGCGCGTTGCCCCATGTGTTCGACTCGGTTCCCGAATAATGCGATACCTGGTAGTAGTGATGTATTATTCAGTCAAGCCCATCCGATGCAGCCAACCCAGCTCTTCATTCCAGGCACAGGCGGCCAGCGTCAGGAGCTATTTTCGCGTGAGTTTATAGAGTTACCAAGTCTCTCGAGCTCCGAAAACAGTCCATCACAATCCTTGCCTCAGTCTGGGGATCTCTACATACGCTCAGCAGAGTTGCCAGGTCTCTCGAGCTATGAAAACAGCCGATCGGAATCCTTGCCTCAGTCTGGGGATATCCACATATACTCAGCATCAGCGATCTCGTCAGTGTCAAGCAGTTCGAACGGAAACTCACTGAGCAGCGGTATCTCACCTGCATCTTCCACTTGCGAGGAATCGCCCTCTAGCACGCGTCGCCATAGGGCCGCGAGCATACTCAGCAAAGCTAGCAACCGCGTGGCAGGATTCTACGCTGATGCTGACGCTAGCGACCGCATCCTCAACCAACGTTGCATCAGCCTCTACAATACTGTCCCGCCTAGCTATGGCCTCCTTGACCCTAGTTCGAGCGCCTCGAACTTGAACCTTATCGCACCGTCCATCTCGCCACCTACAGTCGCGCAGCACAGGAATTCTCGTATCATGCCAGGGTTGACGATAGACACAGCCCTGGACAGCTTGGATTCGGCCGCTCCTGCTTCCGCTCCCACTTCAGCTCCTAACATTGAGGTGCTTCAAGAGGAAAGTCAATCCTTTGGCAACTGTACCGTGATGGGAGACCCGGCTGCGAGTAGTCTATGCACAGGAACAATAGAGACAAAACTAAATGGAGCATCTGTTTTGGGTCCTCTTATTACGTCCGGACCTAACTCTTTCACGGTGCAGCTAAACCCTCCAACCCTTGCTTCGCCACCCCTATCAGCCTCAACAGCAAGTTCCCAGTCCTCGCCCACAGCTGTCTCGCCCAAACGAGAGTGGAGATGCAAAATATGCAATTTTAAGCCCAAGCGGCCTAGAACATCATATATAAACAAACACATGAAGAGACATGAGAACCGGATCCCCATTCACTGTACACATAGCGACTGTCAGGTTACATTTACCCGCCGAGACAACCTCAAGACTCATCTGAGGCAATTTCACCTAGGCTCTCGTAAGCGGCGTTATGGTAGCTCTGAGAGCCTGCTGTCTGCGCCTCTGCCGAAGAAAGGGAAGAAAGAGACGTGCGCTGAGGAGTTGCAATAGCTGTGAAAATAATGCTAACTTGCTACTTTTGTTCATCTTCTTTTCAAATTTCGTTTATTTCAATTCATCTGTCATTTCCTGGAAGGAGCGAACCTCAAGGGGGAATATTTCCGGAAGGCTCTTATTCGTTGGCTTCCCGGTGTCACAGAGTTGATGGACATTTAACGACCTGGTGTCTTCCTGTAACGATTTATGCTATAATGTTGATGATGAGAACAATAATTTGTAACTGCTTGTTTCTGTTTTGGGGGACGCATAATTTCTCATGATGGGCTCCAGACCAGAGGAGGTTGCTATTAATGTAATACAAACTCTTTCGGGATTGTTTTCAACTGAAATAATTTGTAGTTTGGTAAATGAAATATAGCTTCCAGTCCCCTACATTACCATATGCCTAGTCCTGACGCGAATCATGAATAACAGTTAGATTCGCGTGAAGCTACATCATAGTCTAAAATAGAGAATCCTAGATGTCGATACTGCGCCGGAATTAACAGAGTGTGTCTCAGATCCCTAGAGCTAAGAGATTTCCTATCACAATCCAAGGTACTTTCACTTGTAACCGCAATTTTCACATACCGTTACATTTATCACCTAAGACAAGCAATGGATTCAATAGTCATTGTTTTCCAATGGCGCTATTCATACCCCTCTCACCTAATTTCTCTCCATCTCGGCCTGTCTAGCCTAGGTCTCCTAGTCTCTCGTGATCTTTCGGAAACACGTTGAAGGGCCTGTTGGTTATGCCTCCCCTTCTTTTCCGAAATTACATGACATCCTTCAGGGACCGAAGGGAAACAAGTCATTAGTCCCTGTCAGGCAACGATGTCTAAAACTCGTACTTGTCCCACTCGGTGGTCTCTTCCCTTCTATAACATGCTATAGTAAATGAGCTATGAGAAGTGAGGCTCAAATTGGGTTGAGGGTAACGGCGATGGGCGAAGAGGTATAAAATAAGAGCGAATAGACTGTCTGATCTCGGACTTTTGCGATGAATGAGCAACGACTACCAGTCTACAGCCCTTCAAACTTCCACTATATTGCGCACGATATTTCTGATTAGGCTTGTTATTACCTGAGAGTTTCTTCACTACAGTTAGACATTGTACGCACAAAGTCAAGGAGCAATTCGACTCACATAGTCAATCGACATCACGTATGATACGGGTTCTATTCTCTACTGATCATAAGCAACCATGGGCCACTCAAAGTAAGGAGCATACGTTTAGTTTCTTATATATGACGTAATCATGGTCAACAATTCTCTCTTCTGTTACACCAACTTACCTTACCCTACCCAACATATCTATTGGCTACCTACGCTAAATTAACCTAACCCAAACTCCAGCAAAAGCCACAAATCCAAGCGTTCGTCCAAGAACTCAAACAACGACGTCGTGTGCAGCTCGTCTTCGAAACCGTCTTATTCCACTGAACCGACGCCGCTACAAATGTACCTCGGCTCCTCGGAGCCCCACGAGCGCGTTGCCGTGGGCCTGAACGGCGGACGCCAGAGCGGTCACCAGATGGTGCAGCAATTCAATAGCGGATGGAGGGATGCCTCGGGTGGTCGCTGAATTGTTTGAATGAACCCGTCTCTAGGAAATTTTGCCTTTGCGGCGCGTTTGTGACATGCACGTGATATTTGGGGTGGTATGCCTGGCCTGGGGTTGTGGGTACTGTAGGATTTGGGATTCGGCATGGGCAGAGGAGGATTGAGAGAGAAATACCTACTCTACTACCTACCTACATAAGGACGACAAGCATGTGATGACGTAGATGGGGGTTTCAGGGCATACTAATTAAGCGAGAAATGCATGAGGAAGAGGCGTCATGTACAAGTATGTGTACGAACGAACGAACGCACAGGCAGACGAGGTTAGCGCCGGAGTAGCTAGGTTAGGTCCTTATAAGTAGGTCCTTGGTCTGGGAGTAAACAATTATTTTTGGGGGAGCTGTTCGATTTTGGAGTTATCGTCTCACCTTTTGCGCTGTCGCGGAGTTTGCCGTCGCTGTTTTCCTCTCTCTTCCCTTGCTCCCCTCGGCGTTAATACCTAGACTAGATCACGGATCGCAACATAACCAAGGGGCCTGGCCCGTTTTCCTCCCGTCTATCTAGCTAGCTAGCTACTTAACCTCCTTGCGACGCGACCACGACAGGGCATGGCGGGCTGTAGATACTGAGATAGGTAATATCGATCCCCGGGGGCCCTGGAGCTGTTACGTATACTAGGAAGGCTTTGGACGGCCATGTGACGTGACGTCGTCGGAAGCGGAGCGGGTACGGCGCTTGGGGTAGTCGATACCTGAAGGTCACGTCCCTCGATGATGGCTAGGACATAAGTCCGGAGCAAGGGCCGGGTGATCTATTCGTTGACAACTGTCTCGGTTTGCTGGCCTTGTTCCAGCTGAACAAGTTGTTGTGCAGGCACATTGGAGGGTGAGGGGTAGTATAGGTAGTTAGGGACCGGAAAAATAAATAAAAGAAATTCCAAGAAAAAACCAAAACAAAAAATGCAATGCAAGCGGAGGCCAATTAATTAATTTTTGCCAAGTGCAGCCGATAGTGTACTATTGTGTATAGTCTATAGAGATCGAACGAGGTCTGTTTCTGCCCCTGTCCCTGGCGTCCAGATACAGATCGTACGGTTTCAAGGGCTGGAAAATGCTGCGACGGAATGTTGCGACGGGAGTCTCGTGGGCTTTTGGAGAGAAATCGGCGGGGTAAAAAAAGAGTCTTGGCGTTCGATGCGATCAATCGCATCGCATCGCATCATCGCATCTTGAATGCGGGTGGAGTGCGGATGCGAGGCGCTTCTCGCCTCTCTCTCTCGTTCGCCTAGGGTGCCTAGACTACCTTAGGTACCTAGATAGTGTAAACAATACAGAGGGTACTCCCTAGTACACTACAGTAGTATAGACTTTTCAAAATAGGTGTGTGTTCTATTGGTCGGCTCGTCAACGCCTCTTCTTCACGAACGATGCTTCCCGCTCGTACCTCGTCGAAACATTGGACGTTGTTGGTTGGCTCGTGATGCCTGGCGCTTCCCGGTAGAGAGCCCATGCACACACAGCACATACTAAGTACAGCAGAGACATGAGGAGAGATTCGAGTAAAACGAACGACTGTGACGGGCAGCTCTTGGCCTTCGCGCGGGTACCGGCATGAACCTCACATCGTCACCTGCGCTTCTCCGATGCATTGGGCTTTTGGGGTCAAAAAGCATAACCAATATGGGTAGGTACTGCCGTCTATTTTATCTCCATTTTGATTCTTACCTTGGGTATGTAGGGAGGACAGTCGTATGTATGATATGACATATCACAAAAGACATTGGATGGGCAAGCCGACAATAATGATGCCCACTCAAGGGTGCACTATGTGCACCAGCAACGCTTACAAATAATTAGTGCATACTGAAGCCAAGAATCACGATGGAAGTGTCCTGTTTCTCATTTTCCTATTTCTCATCTTCCCTTCAGCCCGTGTAAATCATCAGCTGCCGAGGACTTGGCTAATTGGCAAACATAATACCTACCTAGGATAGGCATCGTGAAAGTGAAGAGACAGAGAGGGTTAAGGCGTTCGCCGAGTTTAGGTTAGTGTTGGGGAGGGTTTTCCAAATACTCTGTCGTGCAACCCTCCCCTAGCGTAACACGTCGTGTATTAACGGGCTGTAGGGTCTGTCACTTGCCGCGTCACTTGAACCAGGTCACTGGGATAAATTACCAGATCGCACCCTTTTTTCTCCCCGGCAGATCATCATGTTACTAAACGAAACCGGGAATTCCACTCGCACATTCGTATAGTATAACAAGAAAACGAAACCAAAATAAGACCCATATTTTTATGAGAGGCTTTTGTGAGAAACTGGGGCCGAACCTAGCATATGCCAGCATCTGCCGAACTTGCGATGTTGCGTTACATATGGGATCCTGATGCTGGTAACATTCGAAGTGGTTGCTGGCAATCTCGGGTCACCATAATTTTCTGTTGGTGTTGGTAAGACTATGTCATACTTGTTCGGTGTTGGTCAGAAGACCATATCATTTTTGTCGGGGTTGGCAAAACTACTGAGTATAGATGACGGAGTGCGGTACGGCGGTCTATTTACACTACAGTATCGTAGTCGCGTTGACGAATGCTGCGTGTGCAAGTGGATGTGGAGATAGTCGGAAGTTTCTTACATTACGTTGTAAGCAGTATGCCCAGGTAGGTGGGCTGGCGGTTGAAGAGTGGCGGCATTGTAGAGAGAGAGAGAACTTGGTAAAGTCCAAGATGTGGGAATGGTATTTGGAATATGGTATTTGTACCCTCCAATCTACTATACTACGTATTCAGTCTATTCCTTGAACAGGTGAACCCCATTATATGTTACATTTATGTCCCTTTGATTGGTTACCGACACGGCATATCAAGTCTACACTATTGTATGGTACGTAATCGGCCTCCATGTAACCTAAATGGTCACCCTTGGTTCGCTAGGGCCACACCGTCTCTGACTTTGTTAGGACTTTACCTTAGTTAATTAATCAACTTAGCCACTTAGCTCTCGGTGGTTTCAAACACCAGCATTAATAGGCTGCCCATTGCGACAACTGTTGGACACGTCAAACTCAGCCACCATTGCTGGCTCTTTGTATTCTCATTCTCTTTTGCGTGTTCGTGTTCGTCGTTGGCTTCTCCGTGTCATGAGTAGAGCTAATTGTGCCGTAAGTGCAGTAGGGATTATGCTCACGAGAGCATGAGGATTTTCGAGTTCGGTCGTCTGAGCACCCCTAACCCTTGCCTGGCGGTGAAGATGGCCCCGCCCTTTTGAGAGAGGCTTGTCAAGTTGCATCTGGCTCCTGGATTAGCCAAGGTTAGGCCAGGTATGTATGTAATCAGTATGGTGCGGGACAGTTGTAGCGTCAATAGGTACAGCAGTATTATGTACGATGTATGCCTGTCATCTCGGGATGATTCATGTTCAGTCGTTCGTTTGCATGAGCGAAACGCGCGGGAAGCAAGAAACCAATAACGGATAACATCGTCGTTGCAATTGTTGTGCTAATTAAGCAAGGGTTTCTTCTCCCTGTTTAACCTTACCCAATCATCCGCTTTGGCACCTGGTCTATACATTATATGCAACAGATTGTTTCGGCTTCTCAAGTATTTGTTGCGCTCATGCGCGATGATCTACTCTACGACACAATACGATCATGATAGATGCGTCGTATGATGCGTGCTAAATCCTGATGGGCCAGTCCCCGTGTTTCTGCGGCGGTTATGGACCAGACCAATTCAGAATGCAGAAACGCCTACATACAGTACAAACGGTACCGCATTGGACGAGACAAAATTGCCGAAACCCCAGCATTTGCAAAAACCACAGTGGACCCTGACCGTCCAATGCCGATTCTGATGTCAGACAATAGCTCTTCTGCAGATACCTAGTCCGCAGACTCCCACTGCACCGGGGGAATAGTGGACTTGGCACAGACTCGTTGGGTTCCAGTCAACGGATCGTCCAGTCCCTAAAGTCTCTAACACACAACGGGCTAGGATGCGGAACGGTGCACATAACGGACGACGGCACAGCAAGCGCCATGGAACTAGCTGACTTTCGATGATGTGAGGGTCGGCGGTTGGCCATAAGCTGGATACAGCAGATACATACTATGTAGATGCAACAAGATACCGTAAAGACTGTAGATTGGTGGATGGAGGAATGGAGGGAGGCGATGGACCGCGGAGCGTCGACGTCCTCTCTTCCCAATTGCTATCATTCGGCGTGAAGACTCCAACTCGGCGCGCGCAAAAGAAGGCAATCGGCATGCAAGAAAAACGCCTCAATCGGCTCTTCCTCCCTGGATTGGCGCAGCCTCGGTCAATTAAGGGTCCATCCGACCTACCGACACTACACTAGTATACAGCATACAGCATACAGAGTAGGCAGTAGCATAGGCAGGTTAGGTAGGCATCTACCGACACATAGAGCGTATATACACTGTCTTTTTTTTTTTTCTCGCCATCCTGATTCCCGAGAGGAGGGGGGCGTGTTGCAGCAAAGGATTCCCGCGACGGTAGCTAGTGATCCGCATGGACAGGGGAGATGGAACTAGGAGTAGTATACGTGCAGCCCTCTCTCTCTCTCTCTCTGCTTGTGCCTGTGATTGTGCTTGCGCTCTCCGTGTCTGTCTGCCGGTCGCTCGACTGGACTTGACTGGACTGTCGATTCAGGCCCCCTCTCAGAACGGGGGACACCGGACTGGCTCGACTGGTGGCGGTAGTGGTGGTGATATCGGTGGTGTCATAGTCGGCGGTGGTGCAGTGGTGGATTTGGTGATGGCGCGCGCGTCGTCACCAAACCCTCATGGCATGGCTTCACCGCTTCCAGGGGATTGATCGATTGGGTTTGCATCGGCAGTCGATGCTGAATCAGATTTGCGACCCTGCTGGGTTTCGCCTTTTCACGCACTTACACTTCCTCAGTACACTTATTTAGTACGCTTACATCCATACCCATACGACTATATACGTACCTAGGTATACACACTTACACACATACTTACTTATACATCTCTGCAAACACATGTTCATGATACGCTGGACGCTGCTCATCATACCGTTCCTGCTGGAGACGCCCATGATAGTGGTGCCTATTATTCCCGGGCCGTCATCATCTCGTCCCCTCGGCAGCTTCTAGGCCAAGTCCGTGCCAGAATCGGAAATGCCTGGGCAGAGCTGGGCTCTCTGGTAGTAGGCTGGGAGGGGTTACAGGTAGTATCGTGTGCCATGCGCCGATAATTAATTGCTGGCAGCTCAGCTGAAGCGAGTGTGTCTCGATCCCAATTAATATCCAATTGAGCCTGATTGCCAATCTTCCCAATTTTCCCGGCTGCTGCTGCTGGGCGAGACGTCAGACGTCAGTCGGTCGCCGGACGGGAAAATCACCCGGATCTCCCAGACGATGCGATGCGACCTTCACTACATGATGTACTGCAGATACCGTACGAGACCGTCATAAATAGAGTGTAGCGCATATGTACGCGTATATTGTGCCGCCGTCTGGTATTGTTGGATGCTATTGTGTGTGCTGAGCATACCGGAGGGCTCCCCCCGGTGGATACCGCCATGGAGACTGACTCCAGAACGACAGCCATGCTCATCCATGAAGCGTCACACTCACTTGTCATGTCACGATAGTTGCTCGGCGCGGCCAGTTGGTTCACACGAGATACACAAGACATCAACCAACGAAAAGGGAAGGAAAAAAAGAAAGAAACTGTAATCTCGGCGGCAATAACGCGCACACTGATCTGCGAGTTCGGATCGAGTCAACAAGAATTCAAATAATTGGAATTGTCTTGCTCTGATGTAATACAGATCTAGTCCCTTTGTGATGAATGATCATCTGTACAGTTCGCTATGCCTCTTAGACCAAGAGCAGGAGGCTTTTAGGCTCTGCAGTTGGGGCCAGCAGGGGGCCAACAGGGGCGACGGGGGGGCCACTAGTGGCTGTAGGGAGCTGCGTGCGCTGGAACACCCCGCATATACAGGGGCAGCGCTTACATACAGTGAGTGGTCTGACCCGGTAGTACATTACTTATAAATACTAAGTACTTAAGTACCTATCCAAGCCTCTCCCGTACTACTTGGGGTACATAACTGATGTATTATTATGTGCAATTGTGTCTTATACTGCAGTTTTAGGTACCTAATCTACCTGCATCTGCATTTTACGGCATAGAGAGTTGATAGGTTGAGTACGAACATTGAACAACTAAATACTAACCTGGGAGAGGAGTTTGGCTGGATATCCATCAGCCGCTGATGAAACTTGCTTGTTATTCAACCCAAGTCACTTACCTCATCATATATCTCCCCGTAAAAGTAGCCTCTGGGGGCCAATGCCAAGTCTACAAGCCATAATGATGCTGTGTGACATGGAACTACCCCATTTTAGCCCGGAAAAGACTGGGCGGCACAGCAGAGGGATTCGTGGATAATATACCTATACACAAGTACTGCGTACCCGTATACGTACTTACTTATATGTACGTACCTACCCAAAGGTACTACACATAGGAGGTAGTGACCGTAGTTAGTAAGGTATACTGTATGCCACCCTTCAGTTATCCACAGTTTTGGTGTCGGCTGACGTTACCTTGGCTGCACCACTTGCCTATGCCGAATACCAAGTAGCGGGTATCCAAGTATCATGTATCCAAGTACCCCCATCCCGGGATCCCAGTATACATAGTACATCCAAGAGTCTTAAGACAAGTTGGTTGCACAACACCGAGACCAACGGACTTGCTCAGCTCAAGACTTTTAAGACTTGATATATCCCAGCCCAAAGCCCCCTCCTCCATCCCGTCCCGTCTACTTAATCTACTTAATCTACGTATTGGATCTGTTTTAGCTACCTTGGTCGCTTACACTAATTGTGACCCTTCGAAACCCGTCTTGATCCCTCGAATTCATCTATTCTCGACTTCCACTTACTACCTTGCTATACATGATTACTACGATTCCAGTTCCTCTCTTATAAGCGACGGTTGCGTAGTAACGCCCAGATATCTCAGACTTATAAGACCATGGCCCCAAAACATTTATTCGACCTCCCACTTGAGTTGCTCGACCAAATCTTCTCAGATGCCGTCGAGGACAGGACCTTTAAGCGTGTCATGAGGCTTCGCCTCGTCAGCCGTCAGTGTCATGCCGTCTCACGAGAACAGCGTAGTGCCAGTGTTATCGACTAACATTTTATATAGGCCAGTTCAGGTGCTTGACTGATGAAGCCGTGTTTAGCTCGCGGATGCTTGATGATATAGCCTTTGATCCCGAGTTAAGCTTAAACAGTGCCGAGCAACACGACTCACCATGGATACTGTACCTACGCACTTACATGGGCCGGCGGATTTACCAGGAGCGCAACGACACGACGATGCGAGGACAGTACAGGAAGGTGGCCGAGTATTTATGGGTGACCGGCAGCAAGATCTTCCCAGGCTTGACGTTTGAAGATTGCATATATGATCTCTCAGGCGTTACCTTTTTCATCAACTCTACACTCGAGACATCAGCTCTGCTTAAGTCAACATCATGCAAAGACTCATTTAGTCAGCCTCAACTCGCGACCTTATTTCTCAACGCCGTGGTCTATATGGGCTTAGAACCCTTCGCCAAGGCCCTGATCTCTGAAGACCCGAATGACTACTGGCAATGTCCCGCAGTTGCCGCCAGCACAAAGCCTAGCTTTCGCAGGCTCATTGAAATGGCCGCGTTCCGCGGACATATAGGATTGTTGGAGCATCTCGTACAGGTCGAGAAGAACATGACGCACAGGACCTGGTCCCTCATGAGCGCCAGCACCGCCTCGAGTATTCTACGATACGCCTCCATCGGCGGCCATGAAGACGTCATGGAGTATGCTTTGAACAACAGCAATCTCACCAACGAGCATCTTACGTCGATGACACGGCGTAACCTAGGAACCGCGCTCAGCCACACCAGCTCCACGGACTTATCCCGTCGGCTGGCAGCAATCCTCGAGCAAGGCATGGATCCATTCGAGACGGCTGCACGTGACGATGTCTACTCACGCCTGGACCTCGCCGCACGCCAAGGCAATACGGAAATGGTTCGGTACCTGCTGAGGCAGGATTTGTGTCTAAACCAACCAGGGGCGCACACCAACTCGGAACCCCTGCCACACAAGCAGGGGTGTGATTCCCTCATGTCACGCTCGCACTTTCGGCCACTCATCAGCGCCATTGAAAGCGGCAACGTGGAAACCGTCGAGCTGTTGCTGTGGCACGGCGCCGATCCCAATTGGTTCCCGCCCACGCGGACAGCGCTCATGGCCGCCGTGCACAAGGGCGACCTCGCCATCGTGCGCACGCTCGTCGAGTACGGCGCCCGCATCGACGTCGGCACGCCGTCCCCCATCGTCGTCGCCGTGCAGCAGGAGAACGAGGAGATCTTCGCATACCTCGAGGCCAAGGGGGCGCTGCGGGAACCCGAGGTCGGCGCCTGGGCCATGGCGTATGCGAAAGTGTTCGGGCTCGACACCATGGTGGAACTACTAAGGAAGCGTGGCTTCGACGCCGACGACGTCCTACATCACACACCTTCTAGCGAAGAGGAGGAATACGGCCGTTATCTTTTCCGGAGCGAACATTACGGGTTAGGGGCGTTAGAGTTTTGCTGCAAATCACTGTATTGATATCCGGGGCTCTCTTTTCTCTCTTTTTTTGGGTTGTTCATTTTTAAGCGACATGTTTCAAGATACCACTGTTCCTTTTTTTGTCTAGCATCCACAGCGCTCTGATGCGTCTTGTTCACACAGTCATCCCCATGAAAACTCTCTCATACTTATCACAAATAGCTATTTAGCTAGCTAGCCTACTTTGCTTTTCCCCAAATCAACACAAAGGTTGGGTGGGAAGAAACGAATAAATGGATATTACATCCATGATACGCCAAGACATTTGACATTTCGGTAGTGATATTCGCCGGCAGGCATTTATTTGTGTGCGCCCAATTCGTTTCATAAGTGATAGGAGATTTCAACCCACACTGCTTAACCTGAAATCCACTCGTTGAAACCGGGTTGTTGCTAGCACTTCTTCCCTGCTGCCACTAGTATCTCTTTTGTAGTTAGGGTCCGTTGATATGGAATTGTAGGCTCGGAAGCCATACTTCATAGAGTATCGATAAGCTAGAGCCGGCTCAGACCGGCCAAAACTAAGTACTACATGACGCGTTGTCTCAGAGATGATTGAAAAAGGGACCAGATACGCAAGCAGGTACTGATCGAGGTACAGTGGAATGCTATACCGGTATTATATCACGCCAGACTGAAGATGGGTATCCATGCTGCCGGTACTACCTATCCCCCTAATCTTGGCGCTTATTGAGTGTGGTAGTGCGCGTTGCTTTTGCGACATGTCTCGATGTAAATCTAGATAGTATACAGTATAGCGTAGATAAGAAAAACGTTGGTTATTGAGTACCAGTTCGCATGACAAATACTACGAAAGGTTGATAGGTGAATGAGAGTGGAATGGCTGTGTACTATAATGATTCTAATATACAACACTTGTACGCCCCCAGAAACGCCCCCTACGCCACCAAATGCTATTGTTGGTACGGACCAAGCCATAGCCGGAGCAGCCACTCGTCCCCATTAGTTGGAACAATTGCGGCTGCTCGCTTTCTTTAGCCTTCTAGGTCGATACTATAGCCATGGCGTCGTGCAAGTATGATACTGTGCAGCTGCGAGGAACCACGTCCAATCTATCAGAACCATAGAGCTGGGTCACAGTGGCTGATGGGCAAGCCACCCCCCTAGTATGGGTCACTCATTCTGGTATTATGACATTCGTGGCTAGCCTCAAGCCCATAATTTCATGCACAGTATTCAAAACGTATGTTGAGTATTGGAGACCCTGCTTATGGAGGGCCAGTAGGACTACTTTAGATAAAACAAAAACGCAAAACGTAAAATATAAAACGTAAAACATAAAACACAAAACATAAAATATAACAAAAATAAAATCAATTATATAAAGCAATAAATTAATTATTTACTAGGTTTTAGCTTTACTAGTATAATTATATAGCAGGTTATTAACTTAAAATATTATATAAAAGTGCTTAGTAGTTATTTTAGTGCTTTTATTTACTTAAATATTATTAGCGTTTTAGTTTTATTATCGTATAGCGGTTTTATTATTATATAATAGTTTTATTATTATCTAGTAATTTTATAATCTTATTGTTTTTTATATAATAGTATTATTATATAATAATTGTATAAAAAATAAAAATATATATTTATTTATTTTATAAAAATAAAATTAGCAATTAAGTTGCTAGCTATATAGCTAGACCGACAACTTAGTGTTACGGACTTGTTATACATTTATAATAAAGTATAAGCGGTATATAAAATTCTTGATTTATAAATAATAATAAAACTAATTAGCAAGTGTTTATAAAAAAGGTTTTTTAATACTTTTACTACTATTTAATAAAAAAGGCAATATAAATAATAGTTAATTAATAAATATATTAATATAAAAGTAAGTTAATAGCTAAAAAACTAAACTAAATAAATAATTAAATATAAGAAATATATTATTATATAAATATAAGAAATAATATTTTTTTTTTTTATTATATATAATTTCTACGATTTATATAATCTATATAATTTATATAATTTATATAATCTAAAGTAGATTAATAAAATTTATTAGATTAATTAAATTATTATATTATATAATTAATTAAAAAGTCTTTTTTTTTCTGCTTATATAAAAAACTCCTTTTTTTAGTTAAGCTTATTAGTTTAATTTATAATAGTTTATTTTTTTTATAATATTATTTTCCTTTTTTTTATTTTTTGTTTTAAAAAAAAAAAAAAACTTTTTTTTTTTTGTTTTATAAGTTGCTTTAACTATACTTTTTTATATTTTAAAACCGCAATATATTTTTAAGCCGAACTAGCGCAAAGCTTGCAACAACTATACTCGGCTTATTTAAAAATATAAATTTTAAGTCTTTTTTTATTTTTATTACTTTTTTTTAAATAATATTTATTTTTATATTAATAAAATCTTTAGTTATTATTATTATATTTAGTTTTAATATTTTTGCGATATATTTTTAAGTTTTATATTATTTTTATTAAATATATTTAAAAAATAAAAGCGCTTATAAAAAAAGCGCAAAAAAATAAAAAATAAGCTTAAAAAGCTTAAAAATAAACTTAAAAAAATAAATAATAAATTTAAAAAATTTAATAATAAATTTAAAGCTTTTTAAAATAAATATACTAAATAGTTTAATAATATTTATTAAAAGTTAGCAACCTTTTAGCGTTTATAAAAGTAAAAAGATTTTTTTAAAAAATATAGTTTAAAAATTTTATTAAAAAAAAAAAAATTAAATAAAATAAAATATAAAAAAAAAAAATATAAAATTAATAAAATTATTTAGCAAAAAAAAACTTTTAAAAGTTATTAGCTTAAAATTATTTTTAAAATAAATTAAGCTATATTAAACGCGTTTTAAAAAGTCGACTTTATATTTTTAGCTTTAATTAATTAAAATATTAAAAATAAAATTAATTTATAGCAGCTATAGCAGTTTTTAAATATTTTTTAAACTTTTAAATATTATTAATATATAAATACTTTTTTTATTTTATAAAATATTTAATATTATTTTTATTTTAATAAAAATTTAATATTTTTTTAACTTTATAAATATTTTAGTTATTTTTTATCTTAAGTTATAATTTAAATTATATATTTTTAAAAGCTAATTTAAGTAAAAAAATATAAAAAATAAAATAAATTTTTATATTTTTTAATAATAATAATTTATAATTAATTAAAAAAATAACTTTTTTAATTTTAAAAAAACTAAGCTTTTTAAAATTTAATTTATTATTTAATTATTTAGTTTTAATTTATAAAATATTAATAATAATATTTTATTTTTATTATAATAAATAAACTTTATTTTTTTTTTAAAAATTAGCTTTTTAATTTATTTTTTATTATAATATTATAATATTTATTATTATAAAAATTAAAAACATGTTTATAATTTTACTTAACGCATCTCCTACATGAGTGGACCACCCACTTAAGTGGACCACCCCGAATTTCCATATAAAATCTATATATTAAAACTTTAATAACTTTACCAATCTTATAGCTATTAACATGCAATTTGAAAATTTAAGTTTTTAACTTAATAAAGAATCTAAATATATTTTTTACAATTTTACTAGTATTTTATTTATAGCTGTACTAAAAACCACGCTAAAATTTTAGCGCGATTTTTATTTTACTAGGAAAGAAAATAGTAGTAAAATAATAAAAAATATATTTAGATTCCTTATTATACTAATAGCCTAAAATTTCAAATTGCATATTAATAGCTATAAAATTAGCAAAGTTATTAAAGTTTTAATATATAGATTTTATATGAAAATTCGGGGTGGTCCACTCATGTGGGAAATGCGTTATAATATTTTAATTTTAATTATAATAATTTTTATTTTAAATATTATAATTAAAATAATTAATGCTTTTATTAATATTTTTTTTAATTTTTTAATAATTGTTTATTATTTATATATTATTTTATAAAAAAATAAACTTATATTTTTATTAATTAAAATATTATAAATAATTTATATTATTAATAATAATTTTATTTAATTATTTTATTAATAATTAATATAATTTTATAAATATTATTTTAATATTTAATTAAATTTTTTAGTTTATTTATTAGTTTATAAATAATAAGCTGTCGAAAATTTAAGTTTAACGCTTATTAATTTAATAAAACTTATTTTAAACTTAAAAATAAAAAGCTTGTTTTAATTTAATATAATTTATTTTAATAAACTATATTTATTAAAATAATATTAAATAAAAGCGTATATAAGTTATTTAGCTATTATATTTTTTTTAAATAATAAAAAATAAGCATATTTTATAAGTTTATTAATTATAACTTATATTTTATTATATTATATTTTTATAACTATATTAGTGCGTCGGGAGGGTAAAGCTAACTAATAAAAAACAACTAAAACAATAACAATAAAAACAATAACTAAAAACAACTAGTAAGGCCTACATGACTACAAATGACTATATTAACTAAATGTAGGTACAAAGGTATAAAAAATGCTATGTATTAAGTGTACAGGATAAGGTATATAAGATGAAGTAAAGTAGGTATATAGGATGGAGTGAAGTAGGTAGGTAGGTTGGCCTGCAGCCAACAGCTCCTTATATAGCCAGTATAACAGGTGCGCACAGGCCGCAACAGCCTAGGTTAACTACTACGCAGGTGCCTAGCACCTGCAGGGACTGCCAGCCCTGTTATATTTTCTTCTTTTAGTTAGAGTTATCTCTTCGGGATGACCTTTTGACTTTAAAAACAACAAAGGCTAGAAAAAACAACAACTACTTAACTTAAACCTTTGCACCTATAAACCTTAACGGTTTAAAAAAAAAAAAAAAGCTTGCTTTTTACCTATTAAGCTAACAGGTTTTTAATTAGCTGACTTTTTGCGCGCGCGCGGCTATATAACGCTTGACTTTTTTTAGTCTTTTAATTATTTAACTTTAAACTTTCCTTTGTTATAAGGCTTCCTTTAGTCCTAGGCTTCCTTTAATTTTAAATAGCTTATAACCTACTTGCTTATAACCTACTGCTTATTAATATTTTTTTATATAAAATAAATAGCATTTTGTTTAATTATTAGTATTTTTTTAGTTTTTAGTTTTTTTGCGGTTTTTACTAGCTTGTGTAAGCTTAGCCTAAACTATTTTTTTAGTTTTTTTAAAAGCTTTACTACCTTAAATATTTTTCTTTTATTTTTAAGGTTATATTTTAGCTTTTGCTACTTTAGTTTTTAAATTTTTACGGTATTTGCTAGCTTATATAAGCTTAGCTTAAACTTTTTTTAGCTTTTTTAAAAGCTTTACCACTTTAAATATTTTTTTTTTATTTTTAAGGTCGCACTTTAACTTTCGCTACTTTTTTTTTCTAAATATATACTAATTAATACTAAATGCTATATCTTTTATCTTTTAATACTTAGTTATCGATGGTCTTTTTAATTATTTAGCTAAATAATAATAAGTGGTTTAAATAGTTATATAGCTAAAAGCATAGCTATATATTAATTTATATAATAAGCTGCTTAAACGCGTATATATATAGTAAGGCTAGTTAGCGCAATTTAAGAGGCTAACGGAGCTTTAATAATAGCTAATTAAGTAATTAAAATATAAATGGTTATAATATAAGTAGGTAAATGTTATACGAGCATATTTATATATAAAATAATATAAAAAGCTGCTTATATAGCTACAAAGGCATGCATAACTAACTAATTAACAATAATAACTAAATAATTAAATAATTAAATAAATATATAGGTAACTAATTAATTAATAGCAAATAAAGGTATTTAGCTTATAATAAAAGCTATATATAACCTTAATAAAATATAACTACATAGCTAAATATTTAAATAATTAAATAAAAAAGCTAGTTATAGCTACTTTTATAATATAAGTATATAAGCAAGGTTATATATAAAATAATATAAGTAGTAGCTTATATAGCTATTTTAGCATAAGTAATTAACTAATTAATAAGGTAGCTAGCTATATAACGCGTATTTAACTTAAATAGCTAATAATTAACTAATTAATTAAGTGACTTAAGCTATTTTAAGGCTATAGGTGCGCAAGCAAGGTTATATATTAAAATGTATAAGAACTTGTTTACGAAAGTATATTTATTTAATATAGCTAAGTTAAAAGTAATAAGTAAAGGCTAAAAGACTGCAATTGTTTTAGCTAAAGCGGAGTTATATATAATTTTATATAAGCGATAGCTTGTATAATAATTAACGCAAAGGTATTTGGCTAATTAACGTGAATAGCTTAAAAATAATAGTATTAATAGTAGCAAAAGTGAATATATATAGCTAATTAACTAAACTAACTTAACTAGCTTAAACAAAGGCTTAAATAAAAGCTTTTTTTTAACTATATATTTATAAGCTATATTATATATAAAACTATATATAAGACGGCTAATTATTATATAAGCAACGGGATTTAACTGTTTAACAAGGTTTAAGGCTAAATATAATAATAATAAAGGTAACGCGGCGGTATTTTTAAATAAATAACGGCTAGCTTTAACTAAAGGTTTTCTTTATATAAAAAACTAACTAATTAATAAAGACAAAAGCTATAAAATTTAAAATAGGTGGCAAATAAAAATAAATTAAACGGCTTAACTAGCTATATATATAAAAGCAAGGTTATATATTAAATTATATAAGGACTAGCTTTTAAATAACTTAACTAGTAATATAAATAGTAAAAATAACAAGTAATTAAAGTATATAAGTAATTAGCGCGTATATGCTAGGCAAATAAGCGTATAAGTATAATTATATATAAAAATATATAAAGGGCTGCTTATATAACTATTTTAGCGAAAATAATGTGCTAATTAACATAAATAGCTAGAAAATCGGTAAATATAAAAGTAAATGCAAAGGCTATAGCCTAGCTAATTGGTTAACTAATTTAATATAATTTAATTTAACTTAACTTAACTTAACTTAACTATAAGCTATCTAGCTAAAAATATATATATATATTAAATTATATAGCAACTAGCTTATATAGTAACTAAAGTTATTTAAGCAAGTATAACGGTTTAATTAACGCGTATTAGCTATAATAAAAGCTATAACAAAGGCTAAAGGCTATAGGTGACTAACTAGCTAATTAACTGGCGAAAAAGGGTATACAGCTAGTTATAGCTAGGTAACTAAGGCTAACTTATAGTCTTTAAAGGCATTTAGGCAACTGTCGCGGTCTGGACTAAAGGTATTTGCGTATAGGCTATCTCTAGGGGTATCTTATAGGTCTAGGACAATGCTGGACGTATTTGTATAGTTATTTGTAGCGTAAGGCGTCGCGATAGGTCTCTGAGCTTTGGTCGCACTTCGAGAAGTAATAAGCGTTGGGTATTTCAAGCCTTACCGAGGACACCATTGCGTCGGGAGGGCAGAGCCAACCAACAAAAAACAACTAAAACAACAATAACAAAAACAACAACTAAAAACAATTAGTAGGGCCTATATGACTGCAAATGACTATATTGACTAAATGTAGATACAAAGGTATGAAAAATACTATGTATTAAGTGTACAGGATAAGGTATGTAGGATGGAGTGAAGTAGGTATGTAAAATGGAGTAAAGTAGGTAGGTAGGTTGGCCTGCAGCCAACAGCCTCTTATATAGCCAGTATGACAGGTGCGCACGGGCCGCAACAGCCTAGGTCAACTACTACGCAGGTGCCTAGCACCTGCAGGGACCGCCAGCCCTGTTGCATTAGTTAATAAAAATAAGCTTATAATAAAATTTTAAGCAATAATATATTATATTTGCTTAAATATTTAAATAAATTATAATAGTTTATAAGGTTTATATTTAGCTGTTTTAACTTTATTATAAATATTATAATTTTTTATAATAAACTTAACTATATTTTATAATTTTAAAAAGTTATATTTTTTTTATAATTATTAAGCTATTTTAATTATTTTTTAATATTTATATAATAAATGCTTATAAAAATCTTTTATAAATTTATTTTATAAAGTTTTTAATAAATAAACTTTATAATTATATATTAATTTATTGTTTTTTAATTTTTTATATTTATATAGCTTTGCTAGCTTTTTAAAATTATAAGCTTGTTATAGTTATATATTTATAAAATTTTTAAAAATAGTTTAAATTTTTAAACTTTTATTTTTTTAAATATATAATACTTAATTATTTTATTTTAAAATTTTAAATTTTTTTTAGTTTTATTAATTAAATATATTTGCTTAAATATTTTTTTTTTAATATAATATATTTTAAAATTAAATTTAAAAAAAAAATCTATTTAATTTTTATATTATTTAATAATTTTTTATATAGTTATAAATTTTATTAAATTTTAATAATTTAAATAAATCTTAATTAATTTAATAATATTTATAAGAAATAGTTTTTATTTTTTAAAAGCTATAATAATTATAAATAGTTTTTTATTATATATAAAATATTATAATATAGCGTTTTATAATATTTTAAAATAATATATTATTAAATATTATTTTTTATTATTTTTAAGCTATTTTAATATTTTTGCAATTATATTATTAAATATATTTATTTTTAATTTTTTTTTTTTTATAAGTTAAATAATTTAACTATAAAATTAAAAATAACTTTAAGTTTTAAATTTTTAAAAGCTTTTTAAGCCTTTTTTAAAATTAAAAAAGTTTTTTTTTTATATTTTTTTTTAATATATTTTATAAAATATTATATTATATTTTTAAAGTTTTTAATTAATATTTTAATATAGTTAAAAAATCTTAACGCTTTTTTAATATTTATAATTATAGCTAAATTAAAGATTTTTTAATTTTATATTATATTAATTTTTAATTATTAAATTTATATTTATTTAAAAGTAATTATAAATTTTAAAAAATTAATCTTTTATATATACTAAATATATTTTTTAAGGTTAAATTATAAATTTGCTTATTAAAAGGTCTTTAATATTTAAGTTATATATTTTTATATTTTTTAAATGTTTTAAAATAAATTAAAATATTATTTAAGTAAATAAATATAAACTTATTTAAAAACTTTTATAAAATTATTATTAT
>MU380326.1:0-78447 GCA_022495085.1 Xylaria sp. FL1042
TAGCGTTGAAGGTGGCTAGCGAAGTTGGTTAATTTCAGGTGTGGAGATAGGCGAGATAGGTAGGCAAGGGCCTAGGGTAGGGGGGCCTGGGGGGATAAGGGTAGGTAGATAAGGGTGATAAGGGTAGGTGGATAAAGGTGATAAGGGTAGGTAGATAAGGGTAGGTACGTAGGGGTAGGTAATAGGTCAGGACTTTCCGTTAATATAGCCTCAACCTTTTCTCATCGAAAAACCCCTGTAAAAAAATAAAAAAAATACAAGGAATTGCTTGAAATTACTTGCAAGTAATTGGCTCAAATAATAATCGTTTGTTTGGTTTGACAAATAATCCAAATAATTTTTTTATTTTTATTTTGTTTTGATTGGTCAAGTTACTTGCCAGTCAAGTCAAATATTACTTTGCTTGTGCGGAGCGCTGTGGATAGGCGACCAGGGATAGTTTAGCTACCTTGTGGCTAAACTAGGATTCCAGTGAATAAATGGAAGGATAGGTATCTCGAAGGAAAAGGATGGGCAGGGAAGTATTGCGTTACTTTATCATGACCTCGAATTGAATTACCTTTGAGTGATCACGCGATTCCCCATCAATAATTACGTAGTGCACTCAAACATTTCCCCTATTTCTTATCATTACCATGGCGTGGACGTTCTTGACCTCGTATTGAGACCATATTCTTACAGATTCCCACAATATAATTATCTTTGAATTCTCATAAATGAGCATAGGACTAAGGTCTGGTAGATAATGAATATTCTTCTAAAGGCCGGCAGCCGTGTAGTTACTAAATCTCAATCTTTAAAGCGTTGTCCATATGAGCAATGTTATCTGCAGTGTTAATAGAACAAATATCCAAGGTCCTCAACTTCCTCAAATTAGTAACACCAGCACTCATCTCCTTAAAATGGTTCTGGGAGAAGTTTAAATTCGTCCTCCATGACTCCCATCCCGCAGCAAACATGAAAACCCGGCTTTCCTCTCCCTTGAACAAAATCTTATCCTCCAACGACCAACCCTGTGCGACCTGTCCACTAAATCCCTCCACCTCTCTATTCCTCAACGATTTTCCAAAAGTCGCAAATGCCTCAGACACAGCCTTCGTCTCCTCAGCCGTAAGCTCCTGACCACCCGGAAACCATGCTTTCAGAATCATCACAACACCTTCATCGCCTCCCTGATTGAACACAGCCGGCGGAAAAGGCGATAGCGAGACGTGGTAAGGTGGCGCGTAGTCCCCCATGAAGGAGTTCACGACGGCGCGGAACGGCGCATACGCGTCCTTGTTGCGGGCGAAGGCGAAGTGCGAGTCGACGGAGTCCCAGTCGATGAAGTAGTGAATTTTGTCGGGCTGTTCCAGCAGACGAGACGCGCGGACCGCCAGACAGCCAGGCTGTTGAGCAAGGATTTTGACTGATTCCATAACGGCACCATAGGCAGTGTAGTGTTTATCGGACACCAATGTTAGCAATACGACTTCTGTAACGGGAGCCATGGGTGCTGGTGTGTGCGTCTTTGGATCTCGCTTAATGTTGCGTGTGTTATATAGCCAGGAGGAGGCGGAAATGTGTACAGTAATTCTCAAGAGCGTGCCCCTGTTTATGAATTATGCTTATTCTTACGTGAATGAGGGGTAGACAACTGTTGGTAGTAAGCACGTACATCTGATTTGCAGGAAGACTAATCTTACCTAGTCGGTGTACATGTTCTAGAAGATGCTAAACAAAACATGTTTAAAGCGAAGTTAGTTGTCTCTAAGTTTAGGTAATATTGGAGAGAAAACATTAACCCCGCAACAATGTAGGGTTATCTGTTGCTCTTGCAGAGCCTCACCTTATCGCAGATTGACTCGCACATTTACATTATAAGTAACGGACACCTGAAGGTAGTGATACTAACTGATCGAGGGGATGGATTTCATCCCGCTTGTTAATCAGACACTCCAGCTATTATCTGTATATGTAACCCTGCTTAAGAAAATCTCACATGTCGCCGGAATTTTTACGCACGATTCGCTCTTCTACACACGAACATACGGGCTCGGTGGCCTGTATCTATATCTTTATGGGGATCGTTCTATCTGGAAACTGCAGACAGAGGTAGTCAACCTCGATGACGACAATGTTGCTTTCAACTTGAAGAAACTCGTGCAGGATGAGAGCCAGATGGTCGCTATCGCAGTGAGTAATTAAAGAAGACAAGGAGGATAGCATTCTCACACTCTGGAAGGCATCTATCATTGTACAAATTTCTATCACAGCATTGTCCCTGGAGAGCCTCAGCCATGCCCATTGGACTGCAAGGGGCTTCTTCGTGCTGAGTCTTGTGTCAGCTACTATGGCTGTATACTCTGCCAGCAGTCAATATCGCATCTTCTGCCGATGTGTCAGCGCCGAGCATATTAAAGAGTGGATCAAGACGTATGCGAGGTTAAGTTCGTTCGCGCCCAAGTTACCCAGTCCCGAAAGGTTCAACCCCGAAAGGGAGGGGGACTCTGAAACCGGCGTGGATCCGATGGCTTTTGAAATCACGGTCCCTCCGATGGCCTCGGTCGTACTTATATCTGCACCTTTCGAACTTCTCGTGTTGTCACTTCATTCGTTCCTCATTGGCTTCGGTATCTGGCTGGGTTTTGTATGGACCAGGGACCTCGACCAGGATGCAGCTCAGGGAGACAGCCGTGCGGTATTCATTACATATGCCGTTGGCCTGGGGGTTTGCTATATTGTCTACACACTGTCTGATCTCTACGGTGAGCCCCAGGAATCCCTATCCACATGGGTAGACGAACTTCGCAAACGTATTCCGCGCGAAAGGAAGGCCAAAACAGCAGGCCCCGATCATGATTACGGACGGGAACAATCTGGTCAGCAACAATACTATGGAGCTCCCCAGCCCATTGACCCCATTATGACTCCAGCCCAAGGGGCTGGCTCATTCAACGAAGAGATCTCAAACTCTCTACGCCTGACAGCACGGTTAAGGAGAGAACTGGCTGAATCCGAGGAACGCCTCGCAGATCTCTATAATCGACATACACAATAACAACCGTAATAATACCAGGCTTGGATTGCTCTGCTGCTCTACTTAGCTATTCAGCCCTTGCTTTAAGCCGAGGCGTATGTAGTGCTGGGGTCGAGGGTTCGCTATACGTATACGGACCTAGTATTTCTATATTGTTTCCAAAGTTTTCCTAACCCTCAAAGGAAGTATTTTCTCGAGGACTGGTTGGCGAAGTTTCTTATACCTTTCCTTAGCTTTACGTCACCTCGCGTTTGTTAGGACTAATGAGTTCTACCCTATTTTTGCTGACGATTTGTATGTTTGTGCTAACAGCAAAGGAAGTTTGCATTTGTCGTTGTTTTCGAAGGCCTCCGGACTGGACGTAGGACCGCTGGGCCGCATGCCAGGTCATGATATGCTTCTATTTAACGGCAGTTTATAGCTGAAGCGCGCACTTGTACTTATCTTGTCCGTCACGTTTGTGCCTTTTATACTACGTCTCTCAGCTATGCTATGAGATGCGGCCCAGACTAATAGTCCGACGACTCCTAGATCTGGTTTGACAGTTTCTGATGTTAGCACGGCCTCCATTTATCTGAGCAGGCCACCTTTTTAGGAAAAACTTGCGAGCGCTTTCAATAACAGCGATATTACCACATGTCCAAGCTTAACCCTAAGTCGGACCTTCGCCCATGAACCGTGGCTCCACGATGCAAGTGCGTTTGAATTTCTCGTAAGGGATTCTCAACAGATATTGTACCTGTATTTGGGTCCGCAGGCTAGCCAACTAAACATCAATAAGGGCTTATGGGCCCCTAATATAGCATTCGATCAAGTTAACTACCTTCACGTGCGGAGCCCTTTGAGTAGGTGGGATACTACATGAAAAATTCCAACAGTCCGCTATTGCTCGTAATGTTTTGCCTCAGGTGATGTGCAACCCACCCGTACAGGGTCGGCGTTGGCCGACTCGGCAAACTCTTAAGAAATAATATAGTGTCTCTATTCACTAAAACCGCACCTTCATGCAAAATAGCTGCTGCTTGCGGCATTCAAAACCAAAATACTCTAGATAATATGCGAAGCTGAACACCAGAATCCGAACGCCTATAACTGACATGCATCGCCCATGAATGCGCCCTGTGTAGCCCTGCTAACTAAATATGTGATCGCCTTCTGTATTGATGCCTGATCCTCTCCGGATCTCCTCGACTCCTGCCTTCAGCTCTTCGACACCATTCCTCTTCCTCTTCGAAGTTGCCACCTGTCCGGGCTTTGCGTTCGCAACTTTTAACCACTCGCCATTGAAGGCGTTGATAAGCCAATTACTTAGTTCTGCAGACTGTTAGAGGGTGTGAAATGTAAGGAAGTTGGCAAATGTATGCCTGTATCAAAAGCGATGAAGAGGGTTGACGTACTATCATATACAATGCGATTAGCATTGTGAAAGTAAATCCCGTGGTTGCTATCGGGGAACATATGTAGGTCATAATTCTCAATGCTTGCTAGGTCTAGTTTATCCAGCAGAGTGAGCGTGTTCTGCATGTGAACATTGTCGTCGGCAACACCATGCATGATGAGAAAGCGTATATTCCCAGCAAGGGCCGTTACGTTATTAATGGCCGTCGCGTCGTACCCACCCTTGTTTTGCTGCGGAGTTAACATGTATCGCTCGGTGTAAATGCTATCGTAAAACCGCCAATCAGTGACAGGCGCAACTGCCATGCCGTAACTGAATGTCTCGCCGGCGTCTTGCTCGAGTGTCTTGAGAGTCTGAAACCCGCCATACGACCAACCCCAGATCGCTATTCGTGCCTCATCAGTGTAAGACTTCGCAGCCCAGATCTTGGCGGCAGCGATCTGGTCATGGGCTTCCCATTTGCCCAGGTTCTTGCGAACAATAACCCGCGCTTTACGCCCGATGAAGCCTGTGCCTCGACCATCAACCGTTACTACGACGTAACCTAAATTCGCTGCTACGTAAGACTGAAAGTCAACGGTGAATTTCTTTTCCACAGACTGCGAACCTGGGCCGGAGTACTGCTGAAACAAGACAGGATATCTTTTCTTGGGATTGAAATGTGGTGGAAGCCGCTCCACGTAATTTAGTTCAACATCATCAACAGTGATAGTTCCATACTTAAGAAGGGGAAGCTCGTGTTTCCTTGCTTTGTCCGCTAGCTCCTTGTTTTCTTCGACAACATACTCAAATGGCTCTGGGTTGCTTGGAGTACTGATCACCTTCTGAGTGGGCACATTTGGTCCTTGATAGCTGAGGAGAGCGTATCCTGCTTTGCGAGAGAATGAGGCGGAATAGTAGCCTTCCTTGCTGGTATCAGTGATGGCCTTAAGGTCCGAACTATCGAATCTGACACTATAGATATGCCGTTCAATTGAGGACTTCTTGGTGGCCGTAAAATATGCCACATTGTTTTTCAAATCGACGGCTGATGGTCCACCTACAACCTCCCAGTCACCCGAAGTTAACATGACAGGTTCACTCGTATCGAGAGGGCTAAAGTATGCAAGGTGATCACCGTTGTCGTGAATCACAGTGTCGAGATATCCGTCATTTGGTCTACCGTTTTCGGGATCGGCTGGAATATAGGTGGTATCATGAGATATCTCGAACCAGCCCCCATCAATCTTACCAACGTCGACGGTTCGCACGGTCTTGCCTGTCCGTGCAATGACATCTACTAGGACGACACGCATGACGTCGCTAACACGGTTTGTTTCCTTAATGAGCACATAATTTCCTGCCCATGTAATATCAGTGATGAGAAGATCATCCGGATCAAACCCTCCTTCGATCTCCACGGAGAACGTATCGCCCTTGACCATATCGTAGAAGAGAAGATCTACAAAAGGATTTGGAGATCCTGCCTTAGGATACTTGAGCTGTTGAACTTCCGGGTACGTGTCCATCCCCGGGGGAGGTTGCTCTCCGCTCGGCCTTTCAATGAAGAATTGGATGGGATATTCAGGTACGAGCGTCTCGTTTGTCCGCAGGAAAGCCATGAAGTCTCCAGTGTTGGACCACCAGGTGGCGCTGTTCTCACCGAAGACTTCCTCTTCGTACACCCAGTCAGGGATTCCATAAAAGTATTCCGGTCCACCGTCTTTGGTAATCTGTACTACTTTCTTGCTGATAAGTTGTCGGACGTAAAGATTGTTTGAGCTTGTAAAGGAAATGGTGTCGCTCTTGGGACTCCATTGCGCCAATTGAACTCTGCGTTCCGGATCATTAGGGTCTAAGGGTTCAGCAGTCTGGGATTCGACATCGAATATCCAGTAAATGGCCGTGAACGAATGCCTCCAAATATTCACAATGTCTGTAGCAATGAGGACCTTTCTTAGATCAGGACTGGGCCAAAGCTCTTGGGGTGACAAGGTCCGGTCCCCAACATCGAATAAGGCCTTCTGCATCAGCGTCTTAGAAGCCGTAATGTGAGCACCGGCTGCAACATGATCGCTGTTCCGACTCAAAACATCCTCAACAACGAGATAATCCTTGTCTGGTGCCCCTCGCTCCAATAAAAGCCCGTCTTCGCCATTCGTGCCCTCAATCCAACTAATTTGGTGGCCATTGGCTCTCCAGTAGCCAGTCAAGACCTGATTCAGGGTTATGCTCTTTCCAGAGCCACGAGAGGCGGTAGCGGCTGGGTCGTGTTCCTTCTGAGAGGCGTGTTGGTAAGACTTGGAGGAAACAAATATGGCTAATCCAATGACCCAGGCAGCAACGAGAATGCCGGATGCAAGCAGTAATATTCGCTTGAGCTTGATATCCATACCCCGAGCCTTGCCGGAGGCGGCGGAATCTAGGAAGGCAGCCCGTTCATCGTCGTCGGCAGCGCTGTTGAAGGGATCGTCATGGTTCGAGTTGGAGAAGCTTGGATAGGTCTTCTCTCGTTCGCCTATACGTTCGAAGACGAGACTCGTCGTTGAAACGGAGGAGAGTGAATCGCGTGAAGGGCGTGGTGACGCTGCTGAAAGGTTAGATAATCCAGGTGTTGTTTGATGTTGCCACGACCATGATGAAGAGCCATGACTATGACTTATGGCCCTGTCATATCTACATACCCATTTTCACCAGGGGGCCCTCGCGGTCCGAGGAGGCCATGTATTATTAATTCTCAAGTTCGCATTGATGATATTACTGCGTCTCGGCCAAAAACATATTAAGAAGCCAATATTTGTTTGCGCATGGATAAATACAGCATAGTTGAGGACGATGATTAAGTCATGATAGGTACTTAGGTAGTCGCGTCCTCTCCAGGAGTCGGAATGCATGGGTTGGCTGGAATTGTGGCGTACGCTTGGATGCCTGTGGCTTAGGTCTCAGGCTAGGTACCTAGGTACCCAGTTATTAAGCTCGTAGCACCGACGCCAAAGCGCCTTCCCCTGGGTAGATAGAAACAGGTTATTCTCTACCTCACAATCCGCATTTCTTTGCGCTTTACATGTGTATGTATTTGGGCATTTTTTACTGCTTTTTTTTTTTTTTTTTTTTTTTTTTAAACTAGTATCATTCATCCCCGAGATAAGAGCCGGAAGAGTCGTTATTGGGTTATTTATACTAGTCTCATAATACTATAGTTACTTGGAATGCATTTGATAAGCAATAATCCCGATTGACGCGGGTTCTCCAGTTTTACCCGCCATATGAACCATGAGATCCTGCACTGCTCAAGGTCCTCGACTAGGCCGCGAGTTGCGGTGGTGATTGGACCGCGGGATCGACTTTCTCGACGACGGCTGCGGTTCCGTACGCGCAGCATTGCGCGAAGCCGCCCATGTCGCCGGATTCAAAGCGGATGCAGATGATGGCGTTGCCACCGCGACCCTTCGTCTCGGCTACGACCCTAGAAATCGCATCATTTCGAGCCGAATAAAGCTATCCATCATAATGAAAGCCACGGGTTAGCATATACCGTTTTGTAGGTTCGTTCTACAGGCAATAAATACTCACCATGTCCGTAAACCATCTGAGCTCGCCACCTGCCATACTCTTCAAGACCATCCCCAAGCTGGCGGCGATGTTTCGCGATCGCACCGTCAGGCCATATACGGTGCCTAGGACACGGACGACTCTATACCCCGGGATGTCGAACATTGTGGTCGTTATCACGCCTTCTGTCTCTGTGTAGCAGTGGAGATCAGAGAGCTCGGGAGGAATGTGCGCTGGTTTGTCAGGCATGATGAATACAAGCTAAACTGCGGGAGAAGGGGGTTTGGGATATGCCTTCCGAGAGTTTTAAGACGTATGGTAGGGGTGTGAATTGGCACTGATGTTGTTAATGGGATGAGGTAAGGGACCAAGCTGTCGCAGTGAGGGGTCCTTAAATGCACTCTCTCTCGGCCCTTCCAATAGAGAACCTTATGATTTGATAGAGAGAGAGCCGATCTTATGTCTTATAGTTGGGAGAATTGACGGCAAGTGTTCCCGTGCCTCTCTATCTACTTATATATCTCGCAATCCTTTATCAGACTTGTCACTCTAGCGTAGAAATACTGCCTAGACATGTTACCATTAGCGTATGATTATTCTTATGAGCTGTTTTTCGACGAGGGAAAGAACGCCTTGCATCATTAACTATTCTTTTACTAGCCTAGGTCAACTACCACCATCTGGTAGTAATGAATCTAAACGCTGATCTCCGGTTGTTGATTTGCCCGGCCGACCCCGAACTTCCACTGCCTAGACCACCACTCCGTATTTCGTATCGCGCTCGGGGCATTGTCTCCACTTCCGGAGTTCACGTTAGTGGCGGAGCCGTGGCTGTGAACGTCGTTGTAATTTCCTTACGTCAATAAGGACTCCAATAAGGGTAGATCGACTCAAAAATAGCCATACTGGTTTAGCTTACTAAGTAGTCGAGTTACCTACTGAATGCCTAGATATTCGAGCAAAGCCAGGCACAATTATAAGGGCGCACTAGTTTCGACTTCATAAAGGGGACAATCACTGATGCGTATAAAGGGGTACTTACCCAAAACAGTCAGACGAGGGAGGTCCTGCTAATCTGATTGGCAATGGACACATAAGCTAATGAAACGCTCACAGTTCTCATGTTTGGATACTATTTATCATGTCCGGAAAACCGAGGCTACAATTGACCACATGATTCTACACCACTGGTGGCTTCTTCCGGCCCTACAGCCCCCCCCTACGTACACTCGTTTCAGATGTCGATTCTCAAGAATATAAGCCCTGCACTTATGCGGCGATTCGCTAGCTTAAATACAGTGTTATTGCGTTATTCAACCTCGTTTGGTTGGCTATTGTAGGTATATATCATCAGAGTGTTGGCCGCCAAGAACCTACGCTACATTTATAACAAATGTAAACCTCATTTCTCGATTTGTTCAAACACAAAGTTGGTACAACCGCTCTATCGACACACGCTTCATTTTGGATCAAAAATTAAAACTACTAATTCTGATAGCCATTGATTTTTAAGCATGCTTAAAATGATCATTTATGCAATCCACCGTGATTCGCTCGTTCCCACAAGCCGTCTATTGAGCCGGGTATAGTGCCAATCAAAGTGAAAACAGATCCAAGCGCGAGGAAGCCAGCATTGACGCCGTGGCCGAGGCGGAAGGCAGGTGAGTCTTGACTACGGTATATCCAGACACCGATGATCTGTCCGGGGCCCGTGAATGCTATATTTAACCCGCTCGCTAACGATCCAGCCGTCGTGTTTCGCACGTTATCCGAGACCCAGGCGCACAACACTGGCAGGCCGCCGAACACACCTGCCGTCGACACGATAAGGAGACCATATCGTGCTGCGTAGGCCTTCGCCGGAAGAGCAGCTAGGAAGTAAAGAAAAAAAGCCATTAAAAACCATAAACTCTTCGGGGGCGGGGGATTCTCTGTCAGATGAAATGCCAGATGTACTAACTCACCTTGTATAATAAAGGAGATGGACCCGATAGCGAAGCAACTCCCGGCTATTAGACCCCTATTCTTGTACCGATCGGACAGCATACCCAGCCCCAGAGTAACAACATAAGCAACTGCATACGGGGGCACTGTGAATAGTTGAGCTTGAAGATCGTGGTAACCAAGACCGGCCACAATAGTAGGAGTCAAGAGTGACAAAGAGCTGACGCCGACGCCCAAGCAGAGAGATAAGCAAAATAGTGAAACCGCAGCTTCAGATCGAGAAGAGTTGCTTTGGCATCGGCCCAATTCAACTTTGCCCCTCTATAGGCTCCTTGTCAGTGATAGCTCATCTTCCACGTTTTAGCGAGTATTATGCATCCCGTGAGAACTATTAATACCCAATCTCCGCACCTCCAATTCCTTCTCTTCTTTGCTAAGCCACCTTGCGTTCTCGGGATAGTTAGGCAAAAAGAGCATCATGAGGAAGCCTAGTGCAACTATACAAATGTAGTCATCAGTATAAAGGAATTTAGGCATGACGGGCTGCGTAACTCACCGGAAGGAACCCCTTCGATAATGAACAACCATCTCCATCCCTCAAGACCATGAATCCCATTAATATGCCCAACACCATATGCAATAGCTCTTGAGATGAGTAACAAAAATCAGCATCGTCGTCCTCTTCAGTAGTCAGGTAAGGTTGGTCGCTTACCCGCCAAAGCCACCAGCTAGCGTAGCGCTGCAGAGAAAGATGGCAATACGAGTTGCGCGCTCCGAGGGCTTGTACCAAAAGCTCATAAAGAAAATCATGCCCGGGAACACGCCTGCCTCGAAGACCCCGAGGAAGGTCCGCAGCACGGCGATTGTGGCATAGTTCTTAGAGCTGGCGATGGCTGCTGATATGCCACCGAAGCCTATGATGAGGAATCCCAGCCATCTGTTTTAGTGTTCCCATCAAAGATGTCAGCGAGCTAAGACAGACGGTGCATCATCGACGCTCTTATGAGAATGGCGTTGTGGCCACGTACATGTTCGGCTTGAAAATCTTCAAGGCAAGATTGCTAGGTGCTTCGAACAATGTGTAGGCCACAAGAAATAACTGTAGCGAGATGGTGTACTCGTAAGTCGTAAGACCTGTTGAATCAAGCAGGGTGTCGTGGGTTGTCGAGTTCAGTATCTTGGCATTGCCTGGCAATTAGGGATGAAAGGTTAGTTAGGACTGCGTGTAAGTCTACTAAACGCGCTATAATTATAGTACACTCAGCGATGCTGCTTCTATATTTATAGGTATTGGAACGATCAAGGTAGCATAGCAAGTAGATAGATTAAAGCCGTAAAAGGTATCAAGCGAATATCAATTTTGCGAACAAGTCTTTCGTTGCTATTAGCTATCGACGTGCAGAAACGTTGTTCTTGACATGCCTCCTCTCGGCTGCGGGATCGATGTCGACATGTTGAGTCTCTCCAACATGTTCCAGCATCTCCAAGTCTCCCTTCTCACGATGCCCTCGAACCGAATCTGTTGACATTGTACTAGTGAAGGAAACCCCTTTCATTCTATAATCGTCTTAATAAATGCGATAGTATTCACAGCAAAGAGTGGAAATGAGAAAGGGGATTGGTAAGATAAGATCACCTCATAATTCTCTATTTAGCTGCCAGTGAAGAGATATAGAGATCAACCATTCTGGACCGCTGTATTGCCATCTTTGACCTTACGCGAGACCCGAGAGACGATCGCGAATCACCAGGTATCTAATGCTTCTTCCCCATGGGGTTGACGCTTAGCAATTCGCGGGGTACAGCCCTGCTAGGCTTAGTTAGTCTAGTACCCCCTCTCCACATGGCATTGCACATAGCTCCCTGCGTTCCACACTTCCTACAGATGGGGAAGCAAAGGAATAGTATAAGTCTTTCCGGTCTCATGTGGGGGACATTTAGCCTGAGATCGATTGCATGCCCACCTTTAAGTAGGTAGCCGTAATAGTCTGTCTTCTGATGTGAGGATTAGTGGATGCTGTTGCCACCAAATACCTATATCTTATATCATATAGAATGTACAGCCAAAGAGCTCTTGGCTTAAGTATCGTCCATCGACCTTACTTTTCATTTTTTCCTGCCGGTCAATTATCTCACTTAAGAGCCTCGACATTTTGAGTGCATTCTGCTGACCCTTTTTATCGATGCGGAATGGCAACACCCCATTTATACCCTCAGATTGGTTTTTGTAGTCTGGGAGACTTAGCTTCCCGAGAGCGTGCAACTGAGCGACACTCCAGTGTTGTTGGACAGGGTCTAGGATTTCACACCCGAAGATTAGGCATATCCACATGAGGCCAGGGTGAATGGTATTAGCGTCGAAGGTGAAGCAGTCCATCGGCTGGCAAACACTCCTTCGCATCATGTTGCCGGTCTCCTCGAGGGCTTTTTCGACAATTGCAGTGTGCTTTAGCGACCAGAACGCCACGCGGTGAATATAGATGAAATGCGACCAGAAGGTGGCAATGTACACGCTGAAGAGGAGTTCAAGTTCTCGAGAAATATCCTTGCTGACAAAATGTTGTAGCTGAGATGCATCCAGGTTCAGAATGCCCGGCCGATGCCGCCACAACTCTTGCAATTCCTCTTCAAACCCTCTAGACGCCTCCATAACTTCGAATTCGTCTTCGGGGGTATCGCGTGAGCGATGGTGACGATCATCCCCGCCGATGCGCCGGGCAAAGGACATCGACGTTAGGTGGAATTCGAATGCCGGGTATAGTATGATGTTGAAAATCTCCATTCTGATGACGTTTGATGGAGGAACCGACCGCGAACGGCTGGACAGAAGATACTCGAGCCTTTTCTTGCGAGAAGGTGTCGATATTTGCTTCTCTGACATTTCCGACGCTTCGCATCCTGAAGCCTGAATATGAGAGTGAAAATGGTGATTATCTTCGGTCACCTCGGGGAGGTCACCTGATACATTGCACTCGGAGAATAGCCTGCCATCGAGAGCCGAAAACCGCACACCCTCAAATACAGATTAATATCTATGACTTCTATCGGTGACAATCACGAAGTTCCGTGCTACAGGAGGCATCCTAGTCATCTGACAACCCTTTCACACCTCATTATGTATAGAAATCGGGAGGCTGGTAGACTACGGTGGTTGGTACATCCGACCCACACACATCCACTATATATATAAAGGTACCATCCTACCACACTATACCTAGACTTAGTTCCTTAATGCAATAAGAGATACTGCACATCAACCTTATATTCCAACTGGTTATAAGCCCGGAAGCTTACAACTTTACAAATAAAATACTACCAATTATTATTATATTAATTACTTTTTCCTATTTTTATTTTTTGCAGTATTAAAAAGCTGCTGCTTTTTCTGCTAAACTAAAACAATAGAAAATAATAAAAACATGCTAATAAAAGCGTTATATTTAAATGGTAGCTACTTTATTATATACTTTAATATAGCACCTATTATTAGTATAATATTAATTATTTTAACAAGGATAAAAATAATCGCATCTTTTTTATTTATTTAATTATATATAAAAACTTTTTATTACTACTATTAAAAATATTATTAAATCTTAAGTTAAAAATTATATTAAAACAACTTAAATATTTTTCTTTGCTTTTATTTAAAAAAATATAAATTAATAAAAAATCTTAAATATATATTATTAATCTTGTTTTTTTAACAACAAAAAATTAAACAAAAAAACAAATTTAAAATGTTTTTAACTATTACTAGCAACTTAAACAAAGACTTGTTAAAAAAGAGATAATAATTAAATTAATATTTATAGTGCTAAAGAATTTGCTGTGGCTATATCTTAGTATATTAGCGTAGCTATATTATAGTGTAGCTATATAGTTATCTAGCTATATAGCTTGTGGCTATTTAATCTATTAGTATTAAGCTGCTTTTTTTAAAAAAAAAAAAATTTTTTTTTTGTAAAATTTTTCTTTTAAAACGTTTTTGTTTTAAAGTTGGCTAATTGTCCTATTACCGCCTAGCCGCCCGCGTCTTTGCTTTAATTTATATTAATTGCCTTATGCTTGTATATATAGTTAAATAGTAATATAAAATAGTAATATAATAATATAGACGCAAAAATAAAATTGTTAAAAATTTAAACAAATAATAAGTATTAATAGGTTAAATAAATAATAATTGTCGATAACTTAAATAAATAATGTTAATATTTTATTATAATATTATAATAGTAAATATAATATTATATACTTAAAATATTAACGCTTATTTTTAGCGACTAGATATAATTATTAATATATCTTTTTTGTTTTTTTAGCGGTTATTTTTAGGTTGCTTTATAAGCTAAAATGTTGTTTTAATGCGTTTGCTTTTTTAATTTTTATAGGCGCTCCCTGGTCGGTTGCTTAAACTAATATATATAGCTTTATATAAAGCGTTAGTGCTTAATTAGCTGTCGGTAGATTATTATAGTTAGTCTAGGCTGTGTTATGCTTGGTCTAAGCTATATTATGCTTAGTTTAGGTTATATTATGCTTAGTTTAAGTTATAGCGTTTTATAGGCTAAAAGTTTTTAAAAAACGTTCGATTTATTATTTAAATGTTTTAAGTCTACTAATAAATTCCTAAGATTATTTAATAAGCGTTATAAACTATTTTTTAATTATATCGATTTTATTTTATATTTTTATTTTATTAGCCGCTCTTTTATTAATTATTTTATAATATATAGCTATAAAGTTTTTGCTGTAAAAATTAATAATATTTTTGCAGATCTTAGCTATTATCGTTGCCTGCTTTATTTTATTAAATATACTAGTTATATTAAAAGCTTTTTATAAAATATTATAAATCTAGCCTTTAATTGGTTTATTAATAAAAGCCTGCTTTATTATTTTTTATATTTAATATTCGGCGTGCTAAAAAATCTAGTTAAAAAAGTCTGTCGCGGTAACTTTTAACATATATATATTCTTTTAAATAACATTTTAAATGTTTATAAAGCTTATTATATTTATAAGTATATAAAATATAATGCTAGGCTTTATATTAACGCTTAGTTTAGTAATATTTATGCTTGCTAATGCTTGCAGTGCGTTAATAGCTTTATTATTATAGCTAATAAAGTTTTAGTTTAATAGTTATAGTTAAACTATTATTAGTTTAATATTATTAATTGCAGCGCTATTATTATTATCTAATATAATTAAATTTGCATTTATTACTATTATTTCGCTTGATATATTTTTTTTGCTGTTTAACATTTTAGTAAGTTTAGCAAATTTAATTTATAATATCTAGTAAAAACTAAACGCTATTAACTATACGCGTAATACTAGGCGGCTTGGTAAGCGCTTGCAGATATTTTAGTTAGCTTTTAATAAAGCTATAAAAGTTAATAAACTATTATAATATTTATAGCCGCTTTTAATAACCCACTTGTTTTAGCACTAAAAAATAATATGTTTTTTAAAGTTAATAAAAAGCTATATTATATTTATCTGCCGTATTTTTTTAAAAAAGTACCTTGAGAAAATATTAAATTTTTTGTTAGCATCTCCGATAATATATAATACCTTTTATATTTTTTCGTTTTAAGAATATAAGTTAAATATTGCTTTATTATATTATTATTATTTTATACTTTAATAAAAGGCTTTGTTAAGCTAATTTTTAGCTATTTTTTATAGTTTATTATTACTAAGCTTATTATATGCTTAAGCTATTACTACCTAAGCTATAACTTTGTTAAAATAGTATTATTTTTTTAATAAATATATTTTTATTATTAAATACTAGTATATTTTTAAAAAATTAATATTTATATTTAAGTTAAAAATATATTATATAAATTTATTTAATGCGTTAAAGTTGCGTAGCTTTTTTACAATATTTAAGCATATAGCAAACTTTAGTTTTATAATAGCGTTAAGTTTAGTAAAAATTATTTTTTAAAGTTTATTATTTTGTTTATATATAATTTTTGCTTATTTTTTATAATTAAAATATAAGTTTAAAAATATTATATTAGTTTAACCGCTATATATATTATCTTTAAAAGCCTTGCTAGCTGCAGCGTCGCTGCTAAGCTATTTATTTTTATTTATAACTTTATAAGTTATTATAAAAATTATAAAAGTATAAAAAAATAAATAAAAGCAGCGTTTGCGGTAATATACCGCTGCGTATAGCGTGTTAATAAATAGTTAAAGCTAATTTATTAATCTAAAGTTATATAAGCAAAATAAATATATAAAGAATTTATTGTTATAAATAATTAGCTGCTATTAATAGTTTAATTATATAAGGTTTTTTATATAAGTAGCTAATATATATAGTTTTTATTTAAAAAATATTGCTTATTATTTATTATAAAAAATATTGCTTATTATTTATTAAAAAAGGTATAGCTTTTTTTATCCTAGTATAGCTCCGGCGTTTTAATATAATTATTTAGTGCCGGAAAATTGTGCTGCGTAGTATTTTAACTTAAATATTAGTTTTAAAAATAATATAAACAATTTTTTATTTGTTTGCTACCGTAAATGCTTTTACAAAGCTTTTTTTATTAGTTTTAGCTAGTTTAGCTTTAAGTTTTTTTAAAGTTAATTTATTTTATTTATTATAATTATTAATTAATTATTTAGCGTTTTATATAAGAGTTTTTTATAAGTACTATTAGTTATATATTAATATATAGCTTATTTATTTAACTAAATATTTTAAAACAGGTCTTTTTTTAGTTTAGTTTACTTTTTAAGCTAGCAGCTTTTTAATTTAATATAATTTCTAGTTATTAGTATCGCCTTTAATAAATAATTAACCAGGCTTTAGTTTACGTTGTTTATATAAGTTGTTTTTCTTTAAACCAAGGTATAATTATGCCATTAAAACAGTATAATATATTTTTTAATGCTAAAGAAAATTTAATTTATATGCAAAGTCCTTAACTTTTTTAACAACTATAAATAGCTTAACACGTTATTAAAACTATTTTTATAATGGTTTTTTTAATAAATTATAACCTTTATATAGCCTTAAGTAGACCTTGTTATTAATATTAAATTTTAAAAGTTAATACTTTACATTATATTTAATTTTTATTTTTGCCGCTATAAAGTTTATTATAACTTAAGCTTTTTTATAGTATATATTATAGATTATATTATAGTCTTCGGCTTTTTTTAAAACCTCTAGTATTAATAGCAGTAAACTAGGCTTAAAGCTAAAAATAACTTTATTTAATAATTTACTTAATATATTCTAGAGAAAATTATTTAACACGTGCTAAAATAATATAATAATTAACAGCTATAATATATTTAATCTTAAATAATAATAATATATTATAACTTTAATATCCTGGTTTTTTTATTTAAATTAACTATT
Source organism: Xylaria sp. FL1042 (assembly GCA_022495085.1). Classification (NCBI taxonomy): domain Eukaryota; kingdom Fungi; phylum Ascomycota; class Sordariomycetes; order Xylariales; family Xylariaceae; genus Xylaria; species Xylaria sp. FL1042. The sequence goes on from MU380326.1 coordinate 17,287, forward strand.
TATTTAAAAATAATATACTGTTAAAAATTTTAGTTTTATTTTTATTTTTGTTTATAAGGTCTGCTAAAATATAAATAAAAATTTATTGTTTTTATTAATAATAAAAATTTTTAAAATTCCTTAGTTATATAGCATAAGCATTTTAGCTATTATAATAGCCTAGTTTTTTACAGTATATTTAATATTCCCTAAGATAAAAATAGTCTTTTTATTAAACTTATATATTATAATTAATAATATATTATATTTATTATAATTTTTTAGTTGCTAAGAAGTATTAGCGCTTAATATTTTTAATATGCTAATAATAAAGTCTATAATAACTATATAATATAATATTAATTTTATATTAATAAGTTATAAAATATTTAATAGTTTTTATTAATTTGTTTTATTAATAAAATAGCTTAAGCAATAGCTTAAATATTTTTTTAGCCGATAATTTAGCTTATAAATAATAAAGCCTTATAGTTTATGCAATATTTAGTTTATTTTAAAATAGTATTTTTTATTATAAACAGCTTAAAAAAGCTATTTAACGCTTTTTTTTAATATAACTAATTTTTAAATCTTTTAATATAATATATAATAAAGTAAACTATTATTTCTTTTATAAAATCAAAGTCTTTTTTTTTAACTAAAAGTTCTTGTTTTAAAAGCTTTTAATATTTTAGCTGTTTTTTTATTTGTTCGGTAGTTCTCGATTATTTAACAGCAGAAAACATTATTAACTTAAACTATTAACATAATATATATAAAATTCTTAGCGATATTATTAAAAATAAATTTTTATATATTTAATTTCTTTTTTATATCTTATTATATATTTTAAGCTAGCAGTCTTAATAATGTATTTAAAACTAAGTTAACTTAGCCGAAAATATAATATATATTTAATTTATATTAATTAAGGTATATTAACGCGTTAATAAGCCTAAGGTTTATTTTAATAATATTTATTATAACTAGGTTTTTTTAATATACCACTTTTTTTATAAATTAATAATTTATTAAAATAATAATTTTTTGCTAGTATAATTATAGTTAAAGTTATAATTATTTATAGCTTTAAATTAAACAAAAAACTTTTAGTTTTATTGCTTAATATATTTGTTTTTTTTTTGTTAGCGTTTTGCTAAGAAATATAATAGGTTATATATTATTTATTAAAATAAGTTTATTTATTTAATCGGTATTTAAGTAAAATATTATAACGCTATATTCTTTTTTTAAAAATGCGTTTATTTTTAAAAATACGCAACAAATAAAGTCTTAATATATAAAATAAGCCTTGTTTATTAAATCATTTTAAAATATATTAAAGCTATGCTTTTTATTTAAAATAGGTTTAAATTTTTGCGTTAATATTTATAGCTTTTATATTATAATATTAGCTGCTAGCAGCGCGCTAAATTTAATATTTTTTATTAATATTGCTGTTTTTTTTTTTTAAAATAGTTTAATTTTTTATTAAAACTATAAAATATATTTTTTTAGCTATATAACTATATTAATATATTTTTTAAGTGCTTTTAATGTTTTAAACATTTTAATTTTTTATATAGTTTTTATACGGTTTTTTATTATATATATTTTTTAGCTGTTAACTTAAAACCTTAGCAGTTTAATAGCAAAATATTTATAAAATAACTTTTTTAGTAATAAAATAAAACCGATTTATTTTAGTTTTTGCAGCATTTTTATAATATATTTTAGGTGTTTTTTTTTAAAATTGCTAAATATAATAATATTATTAATATAAGCCTAGCAAAATTTATAAAATTTATATAGCTTATTATTTATAAAACGCTAGCTATATGTTAAACTATTATAAAAGCTTATTAAAGCAATGTTTAATATTTTAAGGCCGCGTGGTAATATAATAGTTATGCGGTTTTAATGTTTTAAATAAACTAGTAATTAATAAAAAAATAATGCTATATTAAAAACTAACATAACTTTCTTGCCTTAAATAGCAGCAATAATATTTTTTTAGTATAATATAAGGTAAACGTTAGGTATTATTATATTATTAAGGTTTTTAAGATTTATTATTACTTAGCTTTTTTGCTGTTTATTAACTATTTGCTAAAAAATAAAAACTAGGTATTTAAATAATATTAGCTTGCGTATTTATTTTATTTTGCTTTTAATATATAAAAGGTTAAACATATTATTAAAAACTTTATAGTTTTTAACACCTAGTTTATAAGGTTTTATTTATTAGCGTTAGCGTTATTATTTATTAATTAAGTTAACTTAAAGCTTTTTATTTTTTAGCATTTATATTATATTTTTAAACTTTTATATATTATATTTTTTTATTAGTTTAAGCTTTGCGTATATAAATGCTAGGTTTTTATTAAATATATATATTTTGTTTTTTAATTTTTAAAAAGGTATATTATTTAGCTATTAAAAGCTAGAGTTAGTTAAAGTGTTAAATTTTTATTTAGTATTTTTTAGTTTCTTTAAAGGTTTTTTAAGCAGGTATATGTTTTATGCTTTCGGCTATAAGCTGCGTTAATTAAAGCTGCTTATTAATTTATTTATAAGGTTAAATTTATTGCTATAATATATCTGCTATATATTTTATTGCGCAGATATTTTAAAAATATTATTTTAGCTAGTTTTTATATATTTTTTTAATTTAAGTTCTTATATAGTTCCTAGTTTAATATTTTACTATATATATATTAGTTTAGTTATATTATTTATATATATAATATATTTAAATATATTTACGTTAATTATATTATTAATTAGTCTTAAGCTATTATTAAAAAACATATATTATTATTTAATTTTATTAAAAGTTTATTTTAATAAATTAATATACTTAGCTTATATTAACACTTGACTTTTTAATAAAACGTATATAATATATACTGCTATTATTTTATATATTATTAAACTTGCTTATTTATTAATAATAATAAATATTATAACGTTTTCTGCTAATATAAATATTATTTTTTTTCTAGGTATATTAAATATTATATTATATTTTTTAAACTATAGTATTTTAAGCAAAAGTTTTAGCTTTAAATTATTATTAACTTAAGCTTTCACTTTTATTACTATATAAACCCTTTTTTTTAACGGTAGTATAGCTAAGATTAACATATTAAACTTTGCTTTTTTTTTTATTTTAACTAAGCCGCTAATCTTTTTAACGGTAATAAGTTTGCTAGCTTAAAAAAACTTAATATTATTTATATTTTTAGCTAGCTATTAGCTATTTATTATAATATTAAACGCGCTAATGTTTACATATATTAATTATAGCTTGTTGCTATTAATTATTATTTCCATTTTTATATAAGAAAATTTTAATATAGCTTTAATATAAAAAATAAATGCTTTATCTTTTATAAATATCTGCTTTAAAAATAGTTTTATATTATTTGCGTTAATATAATGCCATTTATTATTGTTTACGCTTGCTTTTATCTTATATTATATAATTTGCTAATTATTATTCTCTTAAGATTAGCTATTAGCGTTCGCCGGTAATATATTTAAAACTTTAGTAAATTATATAGCTAGTTTTATATTATTATTTTTATTTAGCCTATAGTTATTTTTATAAATATAAATTATATATTTATTATAAAAGAAAAATACTTGTTAATATTTATAGCATGTTTAGCGCTTTTTAAGCGCTATTACCTGCGAAGCAAAAAAATAAGTAAAAATAGTTTAATTAGCTATATTTAAATTTAACTTAGGTTTTTTTTTATTAATAAATTCTTTTAATATAAAATATTTGTTTACTGTTAAGCAGCTTTTTTTAGTATTAATATTTGCGTTATTTAACGTAATATATATTTTTATTTTATAATATGCTTTGTTTTTATTGCGACGCGCTTTAACCTAGCGTTTTTATTAGCAAAATAATTATTGTTTATTATTATAAAATTAAACTTTTTAATTATAGTAATTACTGCGGCTTTTATTATTATACTTAAAGAAATTTCCTTTTTAATCGCGCTAGTATAAATAGCTGTGTCTGCTTTTTTTATGTTAAAAATTTGGTTAGTTTTATTTATAATTATAATATATAATATTTTATGCGTTGTTTAAAGCGCCTTGCTAGTTTAGGTAAGTTTTAAATATATTGCTGCTTTTTAACTAAGTTGGTATACTAAATAATAAAAAACTATATATAGCTAGTATAAGCAGTATTTAGCTTTTAAATAATAAAGTTGCTGCTAAAGCTACAAGTAATATATAATTATATAATATTATATTTTATTTTGCTATTATTTAATTAATTATTAGCTGCTATTAAGCAGGTCTACTAGTAGTAGTTTTTGTTAGGTTATTTTTATATATTTTAGCCTTTTTTTTAAAATATATAAAATAGTTCTTAACTTTAAATATAGTAATAAATTAAGCGACCAGCTAATAAAGCAATAAATATAAAAAGTTGTAAACTTTAGCTATTTATTGTTTTAGCTTATTATAGCTAGTTGCGCGTAAAAGCTAGAAGATTTTTTTAGCTTATATGCAAACTAAGTCGCCGGCTATAATATATTATTATAAATATTTTACTTTAATATTTTTCAACTATTTAAAAGCGTTAATAATACTAAGCTTAAATCGCTTTATAATATTATTAACTGCTTTATTTAAGTTGTTAAATAGTTTAATATATATTTTTAAAAAAATTTCTTTAGCTTATTATAATTAAATTATATTTTATAATAGTTAAAAAAAGTTTTACTAAATAATCGCTTTATATATAGCGTTTTTAATATATTTATTAACATTATTTTAAAAAAAATAAAAGTTTTGCTAATATATATTAATACCTACTTATATATAATTATTTTAACTAAAAGATTTTTTAATATAAAAGTTAAAATAGCTAATATAAAATAGTTTTTATTTTATATTTTGCTATTTTTAAAAGTTTTGCTATATTACTTTAATAAAATTAATAAAACTTATTATAAGTTATTTAAAACCAGGTCTAGCAAATATATTAAGCTAATTATTATTTTTTATTTTAACGTTTAAGTAAAAAAGTAAATTTTTAATATTAAAATAAGCGATTTATTTTTTTAACTTAATAAAGTCTTATGATTTTAATAGCAATATTTTATTTAATAAAATATTTAGTTTATTAATACTAGGCATATTAAAAAACCAAGTATTTATATTTTTATAAAATTACTTGCTGGTTTAAACTTACTAGTTAATAGCTTAAAGAATTAATAAATTTATATAAAAAAATATTTGTTATAAAATTTGCGTAAACAACCACTTGTTTATATGCTATTTAAAAAGGTATAGCTAGATTTAAGTAGCCGAATATATTTTTTTTGTTTAAAAGAAAGTTATAATAGTTATAAAATAATTAGCCACTTAAATAATAGTTTAAAGTTTTTAAAAAAAAAAATTTTCACGGCTTTAAACCTAAAGGATTTTTAAGTTAAAAAAGTTTTTAAGAAAAATTAATAGTTGTTTATATTTACGCTTTATATCTGCTTTTTGCTTAAAAATAGTTATAAGCAACTACTTAGCATTAAAGTTTAGCTTTTAATAATACTTAACTATAATACTTAATAATATATTATAATAAATTTATCCGATTTAAAAAAAAAGATAGTTACTTTCCACTTTTAATTAAGAGATTTTTGCTTAGAGTTTTATGCGAATAAATAAACTAATAATAATATAAATAAGCTTTAGTAGCATGTTTACTATAAAATATTTTATTAAAAACAAATAAATAACTATAAAATATTTTACTAAAGACTAGTAAATAACTAGTAATAGTTAAAATAGTTTAAATTAATTATTTTAATAATTAAAAGCTAATAAAGGTATAAAAAGGCTTAATAATATAACAGCTAGGCGAAATAAACTTTAAAACTATAAATATAATCTTAGGTTTAAAGAAACAAAAAAAAAAAAAAGAAAGTAAAAAATAGCGGCTGGCTAGTTATTAACATGTTACCGCTCGTTTTTAAGTATAGTTATAGTGTAATTAATTATAGCTAAATCGCTAGCTACTAGATGTTACCAGCAACTTAAACAAAGACTTGTTAAAAAAAAGATAATAATTAAATTAATATTTATAGTGCTAAAGAATTTGCCGTGGCTATATCTTGGCGTATTAGCGTAGCCACACCGTAGTGTAGCTATGTGGCTATCTAGCTATATAGCTTGTGGCTATTTAATCTACTAGTATTATTAACCCTTTAAATTAAGCTTAATTTATACTTAAATGCTAAACTAAAATTATTTATAAAAGCTTAAAAATTTACATTAAAATATAACTTTAAAATTTAACTACTTATTTTACCGATTTATTATTACTTTTTTAATAAAAAAAACTTTTTATATTTTACTTAAAAACTTAAAAACAAACAATAAATTTAACTTTTTTATAAAGACTTTTTAAATTATAACTATTACTTTAAATTACTTTTACTACTTACTTTTTTACTAAGTTTATTATTATTACTTTTATTTTAAAAAATCTTTTTTATTTTTATATTTAATAATATTAATAAAGTTAATCTTTTTAGCTTTAAAGTTATTACTAAGCCTTTTACATTAAAGCTAGCATTTTTTAATACTATAAAAAAATTAACCTTAAAATAATATACTTTTAAAGCTATTAATATATCTTTTAACTTAAAATTTAACTTTAATAACTTTACTTTAATATTTACCTTATTAGAAAATACTTTATAAAAGTTTACCTTAAATAATAATATTAATTTATATTAACTTATAATTAATAACAACTATTAAAATAAGTAATAAAATAAAAATAGCTGCTTTTTTTAAAAAGGTTACTATTTTTAAATTATCTGCTAATTTTTTTAAATTTAAAAAAAATATAAAGAATTATATATATATTATAAGTTATATAAGCTATTTATTTAATAGTATAAAAAAAAAAAAACCTGTTAAAATATTTAATATATTAACTAGTATTAAACTTTACAAAGCATAAAAAGCCTAAAAAATTAGCTAAAAAAAGGTTATAAGCTATATTTATAGTCGATATAATTTAAACATTTAAAACTTTATTAAATAATAAGCTAATAAATTTAACATCGCTAATAAAAAAGTTATTATAGCTAACCTATAAAAATTAATTAAAAAAAAAATTAAACCTATTAAAAGCTTAATATTTTAAAACCTATTATTTAAATAAAAAACTATTACCTTAGCTATTAAAAGCTTTATTTTTTTTTTCGCCGTAAAACTTTACTTTATTTGCTTTAAACTTAAATAATTAAACTTTAAAACCTGCGCTATTAATAAGCCTTTTTTTTTAATAAAATTCTTTTAAAAGCTAAGTAATAACTATAATAATTTTATTTTTACTTTTTTTTAAACTAATTATATTATTATTATAAAAAAGGCCTTAAAAAAAAAACTAGCAAAAATAATAACCTTTAAGGCTGCTTTAATAAAAGCATTTTAAAAAAAGCAAAAAAAAAAAATAATATAATAAAATAATGCTAAAGCAGCACTATTTATTAAACAATATAAATAAAATAATAAAAACAATAGCAATAATAGCAGTAATAGCAGCAATAGCAACAGCAAAAAATAAAAAAAAAAATAATATTATAATAATTATAATAGTTTTAACTATAAGCACTATATATTAATAAGCAAAAAAGTTATTAATTATACTGCTAATAAATATTATTAAAAATATTTTAATTTAACTCTTAACTAATTTAAAAGCAATAAAAAACAAAAAACTTAAAATAATAATAATAAAATAGCTGCCTTAGCTATTTATATTAAACTATTACTAAGCTTATTAAACCTAGTATTTTTAATAGTTTAAAATAATATAAAAAAAATAAAACAAATATTACCGCATAAACTTAAAGTTTTTAGCAGGCTATTTAATAGATTTAAAAAAAGCTACTACTTAAAAAAAATATTTGCTATAATATAGTAAAGCTTAATAGCCACTATTTTACTAAATTTTATATTAAAAAAAATATTAATTAAAATAAGCTTTTTTAACTTATTAAAAAAAAAAGCAAAAAACCTATTAAAATAAATCTTTAACTATATAATATTAAATAATAATACTAGCTAGCATAACTTTTATAATAAATTATTATTTTTAAACTTATATTTTTATAAAAAAGCATTGTTTTATAAAATTAAAAGCTTAATAATTATCTTTAAATAAATAAGCACTATTAAATTCTTTATTATTATTAATAAAAAAACTAAAATAGTTATTATTATAAACGCTGTTTACTTTTTTAAAACAAGCGCTAACCTAGTCTTAATCTTTTAAATAGTAAAAAAAAATATTAAATTTTTATTTTATATAAATAAAATATAAAAAGCTATTAAAAAATATATTTTTTTTATAGCAAAAAAATCTAGCAGACTATATATAATTAAACAACTAAACGCTAAACTTTAGTTAACTACTTTAAATTATAATTTTTAATTTTATTTTATTAATTTTACCTTAAAAATATAATATAAACAACTTAAACATATAAGTAATAAAAAAATATATAAACTAATAATTATAACTAAAAGCTTTTAACTATAAACTAAATATTATTTATATAAAGCTTATATTAACAATAAAATATAAGCAAAACCTTATAAAAATAACTTTTTTAAAAAAACTTACCTTTTAAAATCTTTATATTTTAATAAGGCCGGCATATTAAAAAGTATACCTAAAGGCTATAATAAATATATTAGCTAAATAGCTGTCTACTATAACTTTATAAAAAAAGTTTAAGCAATTCCTTTTAAACAGCTAAAATTTTAGTTTTTAATATTTAAAGAATTTTTAAAAAAATAAAAAAAACCTAAACAAAAATATTACTTTATTATACTTAATAAACTAAGCTTATATATAAGCAAAAAATTTATTTGCTTTTATATATAAAAAAGTATAATTATTAAATATATAGCTATTAATTAATATTAGCAAAATAATAAAGCTAAAAAAACTATATACACTTTAAAAAATCTAGTTTAATTATTAATAGCTACTGCTAAAAAAGCTAAAATTTTAACAAACCTTTAGCTTATATTTATTAAAACAGCTGCTTATATTAAAAATAAACAACGGTTTAAAAAAATAAATATAATACTTTATTAAAACTAATATAGTAAAAAACTTAACATTAATAATATAATTATATTTAGCACGCGTAATAAATATATATTATAAGCTAAACTAAATATATTAAAAATAAAAACTATTTTTTATAAAATAATTAAATATAAAAATAATAATATATATAACTATAAAGTCTTTTATTTAAATAACTTTATAGTTATAAACGCTTATAATATTATATTTATTAAAAAATATTTATATATTTTTATTATAAAAGTAAAAAATAATTTAAAAAAACAAAAAAAACTATTATTACTTTTTAATAAATAAAAACAAAAACAAATAGCTAAAAAAATAAAAAAAGCCAGCTAAAAAAATATTATTTCCTTAAGCTTACTACTAATAAAACCATTAAAAATATATAATTATAACGCTTATATAAAAAACAACACTATTATACTAGCAATATTATTACTAATATTATTTATAAACTAATACTTATTAATATTAATTTATTTTAAGCCACTTTATTTAAAGCTAGGCAGCTTTATATTAAATATATTTAAAAATTATTATAATCTTTGCCTTAAAATATAAAACTTAAATTATCTTTAATATAAACTTAAAACGTTATTACTAGCTTTTAAAATAGCTATTATTATATTATTTTTTATATTATTAATAATTAAAATAAAGCTTAAAAGTTATAAACAAGCTAAAAAAAATACTAAATAACTAAAATAATATAAAGTTATAAAAATAAAACATTAGTTTTTTATAAACAACTACACCTAGACTTTTTATAAATTATTTACTAAAAAAAACCTAATAACTAAAAAATAAGTTTATAAAATTAAAAAAAAACTAAATAATAAAATTATTTACTATAAAACACGCTAAATAATTAAAAGCTTTAAATAAATCTTAAAAAAAAATTATAATAAAACCTTTATATTAATAATAAAACTTATAAGCTATAAAGTTATATTTATTATTATTATAGCTTTAAACTTGGAAATTAAATAAATAAACGTTAAAACTATTTTTTTATATAAAAAAATAAAAAAAAATATTTATATTTAATAGCTATTTAGTTTTAAAAACAGCATAAAAAAAGTCTGCAAGCTAAATAAAGCTTTATATAGCTTAAAACAAGCTTTTAAAATATAATATTAAATATTAGCAAACTTTTTAAGCATACTAAACTTTAAACCTTTAAACTTAAATATTAAAATATTTACTAAAAGTTATATTTATATTATTGTTTATATAAATAATCTTTTAATAATAAGCCTTTTTAAACTTAAAATTAAAAAGATTAAAAAAATATTATTAAAAAGATTTAAAATATAAAACCTAGGCCTTTATTTATATTATTTTAAAATAGCTATTATATAAAACTAAAAAAATAATTATATTTTTTTTAGCTAAAAAACCTACTTAAAAAAAATAATTAAAAAACTTAGTTAATAAAAAATATATATTATAGCTACTTTTATAAATATAAATAAAATATTAAAACTAGCTAATAAATATAAAGCTTTTAAAAAAAATATTTAATAATATACTAAAATAATAAAATATTTAATATATATTATATTAAGCATTAAACTAAATATTGCTTACGCAGTTTTTTATTTAAGCAAATATATAAAAAATCCCACGCTAATATACACTAAAGCCGCTAAATAAATACTATACTATTTATATAACATAATTAACCTAAAATTATACTATAAAAAATAGCTATAAAACCTAATAAACTAAACTAACGCTAATTAAACAAGCTATACTTAAATTAAATATTTTATAGCAAAATATATTTTTAATATAAATAATAATATTATTAGCTAAAGCTTTAAAAAATAATAAAGCATTATTTTATTATTTTATAAATTAAAACTAATAAAATAAACATAAGCTATAAAAAAAGCTATATAGCTATAATAGCTGCTAATAAAACTAAATACTATTAAAAAATATATAACTACTATAATTATTTATAATAATAACTAAAAAGCTATAATAATAGTAAAAAATTTATAATTTTATAATAAAATAAAATATATGCTTATATAGCAAGCCTTTTATAAAAAAGCAGCATAATAAAAAAATATAAATTTTTAATAAATTTATACCTTTAAATAAATCGTTAATAATTTAACTAAACTATTATTAAAAAATAAATTTATAATATTTTATAATATATTAAGCCTTTGCTTATAAAGCAAGTAAAAAAAATATAAGCTTTAAACGCTAATATAGCTAAAAACTATTATAATAACCTAAGCATAATTATTTTTATAAGCTTTATATAGCTATTTTAATAAAACTTTTACCTTTTAAAGCGTTTTATTTTAAAAAACTTTAGTTTTACTACTGCTTTATTTATATTTAAACTTATTTTTTTAATATCTTTTAATAATATTATTTATAATATATAATATTTAATAACAAGCTACTTTAATAAAAAATTTTTAATAAACTAAAACATTTATTTTAAAACTTATGCATAAAAAAAAATATTAAATATAGCTATAATATTATTTTTATTTTTTTTTTACTTTAAATATAATAATAAAAATATTAATAAACTTAAATAAACTATTAATAAACCTAAAAACGCTAAAAAATAAAATCAAAACTTATTTATAATAATATATTATATTAATAAAGCTACTAATAATTTTAAGCTACTTTAAACTAAAAAAAAAACTAGGCTTTTATATTTACTTTTAAATTATTTTTTTTTATAATAAATAAAACTAAATAAATTAAATAAACTATATATTAAATATTAAAGTAAAAAATATTTTTAATTATTTTGCCAGGCTTTTAAATACTGCTAAATATTATTTTAAAATTAAAGTATTTAGCATATTTAATAGCTTTTTAATAAAAAACAAATAAAAAAAAAAAAAATAGCATATATTTTTTATAGCTATTATAAAAGCAATAAAATTAAAAAGAAAATATATTTTAATTTAAAATTATAATATACTTAAGGTTAAGAAAATAACTTTAAAACGCTAAAAAACGGTTTTATTTAATAAATAACGCTTGTTTATTAAATATTTAAAAAAACAATAAAAAATAACTTTAGCATATATATAATATAATATAAATAACAGCAAAAAAAGTTAAAATAAATACTTACTTAAAATACTATTAAAGCTATTTAAATAAATAAAACTAAAAGACTTACTTTATTAAAGTACTAAAGACGTGCGCTTTTAAAACTGCATACAACTTTATATATAATAAGGAACAGTTAAAACAAAATAGTAGTAATAACCTTACATAAAAGCGTATAGTTCGAGTAGAAGTATAGAAATCGGGAGGCTAGTAGACTACGGTAGTTGGTACATCTGACCCACACACATCCACTATATATATAGAGGTACCATCCTACTACACTATACCTAGACTTAGTTCCTTAATGCAATAAGAGATACTGCACATCAACCTCATATTCCAACTTTATGCTCACCATCCACCACTAGACACTCATGGCTAACAGAGACACTAACAGGGCCGGCAGAGTTGCCATGGCCAGGTCTAGTGAGTTGGGATTATCAATTGTGCATGGACCAGCTACTCCAAGGACAATTGATAAGACGTTTGGCTGTTTACTTCGTGAACAGGCCAAAAAGCGGCTCTCTTCTCTATTAGTTACCTCGGATCACCAAAAGAGGTCCCTCACATACGCTCAAGCAAATAACAGAAGCGACCAGCTAGCCAAAGGCCTCGCATCTCCGGGTGCGAAGAAGGGAGACCGTGTAGCTATACTTATGGGCAACGACGTTGAATACGTTGAAGTGTTTTTTTGCCTGCACAAAACCAGGAGCGCCAATTACGCTAGTCAACTATGCATATACGGAACAGGAACTGCACTCAGTCTTATCGTCATGCAGCGCGTCCATTCTATTCATGGGTTCCATCATTTGATAGAAATAATTACACTGCATGGCTACCTCGTTTTAAAACTGGGTATACCGAGTCTTCGTCACATCATCATAACAAATGGAGAACGGTTACGAGATCATCATCTGGGTTATGAAACCGTGATGGAAAGCGGACTAGCTTATGAGCTGGACTTACTCGCACTTGACAAAAAGAACACCCCGAGGGACATCATGAATCTCCAGTTTACGAGCGGCTCAACAGGTATGCCGAAGGCATCTGTGCTGACGCACCTTGGCATATTCAATACTGGACGCTTCATAGGCGATACTATGTATTTGAAGTCATGGACAAAATCTGTCTCCCTGTCCCGTTATTCCATAGTTTCGGTCTCATCATCAGTCTGGCAACGGTTGCCGTTCATGGCGCGTCACTTACATTGCCGGACTACAAGTTCAACATGGAGGCCACACTAGCGTGCATCCCGAAGTACAAGTGTACAGGCCTTTATGGAGTCACGACCATGTTCGTGAAGAGAATACGGCTATAGTTCTCTGCGCTTTGCCATCTTAGCTGGGTCAGCTGTCCCTGAAGCATTGGCATGGCAGGTGTGGGCAGCATTTGGAATCACACAGACACATACCAACTGGGGTCTGACCGAGTCCTCATCAATATGCACAATGACACGCGACACGGACAACATGTATCAAAGAACTACCACGTCTAGATCTCTCTTTCCGGGCGTCTCGGCGCGCGTCGTAGACCTAGCATCAAGATTGAGTGTACCGCGAGGCAAACCGGGGGAGATCGCTCTACGAGGATTCGGGATCCAACAGGAGTACTTCGCCAATCCTAAAAAAACAGCCGAAGCACACCAGATCTTACCCGAGGATGGTCTCGAGTGGTTCCTCACAGGCGATGAAGGCTATGTCGATAAGGACGGTTACTTCGTCATCACCGGGCGGATCAAAGATATGATCATCCGTGGAGGCGAGAACATCTCACCTCTCGAAATCGAAGAGCGCCTAGTGGCTCACCCAGCTATTGCCCAGTCTACTGTCATTAGTGTGTCTGATCAAAAGTATGGAGAACAGATCTGTGCGTTCATTGAGAGATCTTCGGTTGCGACCGGCGTGACACCTAGCGACGATGATCTTCGGGCGTGGGTGCGAGAGACTTTTGCCCACTTTAAAGCCCCGAAGTACGTCGTCTGGCTCGGATCTCGCCGGGAGTTTAGGGAGTGGCCGAAATCAGGGAGTGGCAAATTAAGGAAGCCGGATCTAAGAAAGGTGGCGCCTAGATTACTGATGCTATACTCGGAGCAACCCAGGCTATAGGTTAATTGAGTGTATCTTAGGTGATGGGATCGGTGGCACGGACGTAGGAATATATGCGCTACACTGCAATATACCGGCATAATGCTTCTCGACGATGACACTTGCTGAGACACGGAGAGACCTTCAATTCATAAATTTGTATCGTGCGTAACAGCACGCGTAACAATATATGACGGTTCTTTCGACTTTGAAACCAAAATACAAAAACAAAGGTTAAATCTCGTGTCACCCGGCTTTAAAAGAAGCAATCTAAAGTACTAGGTTAGATAGTTGAACATATAACCGCTACGCCCCTATAATATATAAGGAGGCACTTTGTATCGGGTGTTCAATAATGGTTGATATTATGTCTTGTCCGGCTCGCATCAGTTCTTTTGCCCTTCTTTGGCAAGAAACTTGGTAGCAAGTCTGTGTTACAATAACACACACGCCAAGGGCGTGGTAAGATCACTTGACAAAACCCATAGATAACGCATTACTGGCTAGTGACCATTGGCCGATCTATGCGAGTGGCTGAACTTGCCCGGGAAACCATGTATAATAAACATATACCAGCTGGACTAATAGGTTCATGCTCTCATGCAACAATGAGTCATGGCCCCGTCCTCGGAATACACTTAGCAGGATTTGGTCAATCCGATTTCATCGTATTATTAATTTCAAACATACAATAAATGGGATGGCGCACGCGGTAATTTAAGGGTTTCGAGGCTTTCGGTCACGAAGAGAAATGTGCAGTAAGGGCTAGCTGAGATTTAGAAATAAGGGATAACGAGGGCGAAGGGGTATTACATTGGCTTTAGAGTAGTGGTTGACATTAGGACAGTGTGATCGGGAAGAAAAAAAACCAAACGGCTTTGGCTCGAACTGCCAACCTCGAAATTGAGAAAAAGAATCCGCGCATGCGCGAACCGGAAAAGCCTTGAATGCCTATGGCCCTGCCTCTGGCACAAGCGTTTGTCCTGCCGACTATAACCACTGCGCCATCAACATGGGTGACGTGTGCCAGTGGAACGTCTGTTGAAAAGCTGCGCACACATCGAGGCTTATAACCTCCTCAACCTACCCCTGTTCAGGCAATTGAGACATAGAGCTCAACAACGAAATAGAGGACTTAAGGCTGAAATGAATGTTGTACATATAGCCTGACTCCTAAGGGGCCATAAGAGACTTCTGGATAGTCAAGGGTTGCTTTAGTGGTAATTAATGTAAACCAACAGCCTTAAAGGTACCTATGTTCCCCATCTCATTTAAGGGGGAAAATCGTCCGTGCCATTGCGTTTTGGTCGTTTGTTAGCAACCAAAAGGTTTCTTCTGCTAATTTTGAATAGTTAATTGATAAGTATTGCTCGTCAACAACATAGGTAATAGAGCACTGTATACTCTTAAATCACTCTTAAATCCTGCAGAGCAACAACTGGCCCTGGTATTGTTGTCTATTTGTTTGAGCTTTATCAAAGTTGAATGAAATGATTGGGCGTCGTTACTATAATAGCGATTCGGAGGAAGCTGACGTGTCTCCCTCCAATGAAACGGGTTCTCCTTATCCCTTGATAACATATCGTGGCTATGCTAACAGGAAAAACATTATAACATTACCACAATGAGAATGCCAAATACAAAGACATTACAATAAGAATACTACAAGCTTATATACTAGACAATAATTACCTCAAACACCACCTCAAGCGATCACCGGGGAAAAAATCGCTAGTCTTGGTCCCGAATATTTAGTTATGGAAGGAATTATAACTGAATACTTAAAAAAACCTGCTCTTGTGTACATCACCTTCTGGGACCCGAAAAGGCGGCCAGCCTGCCGATCTGAGTCTACACCCGAGCTTCAATACGGGAACTTTCGACACAAGTTCTCACCAGACAGGAGCCCCGCCTGTGTTGTGGAAAATCCTGAAGCCGCCTCCCCTCCTTTTTTCGCCGACAAGGATACGATGCGATTGTATCAAGAGACTCAAATTTCACATGAGGAATCCATATTGCCTAACCTCGCTAACTTGAATATCGACACCAAATGTGACGCTCTGAACGGTGTGACTAAACCAATCGACTATCACTTTCTCGAGAACTTCCACCGAACAAATATGCGGCATGGAAAACAGATCCATGGTATGATGGGGTGCAAAGACTCACACGTAGAGCAGTATCATACTGAGGGAGAAGTATGGTGGCCCAGCATCGTGGTTCGCCTGAGTGAGCTCTGGGACGTGATGAAAGAGTGGGACTGGACGGTGAACTCACCATCAAGTATCAGAAGAGATTACTACCGCCAATTCTTTGGCGTCCTATCGTCGTGCAGTTTGGCCAAGTTCCAAGACTATTTTATTCTGATTGATCGCAAAGTGCACAACGAACACACACGGGACCACGACTGCGTTGGTCGCACCTCGAAGTCCAATAGACGTTGCGAAACTCACGCTAAGAGCTACGATATTATGGGAAAGGGTGTCAGTGACCTGGTCCATGCATCGGCTGAGGACTTCGACGAGGAACAGCAAATCTGGGCTAGCAAGGTCGAGAAGGTTTTTGGCGCATGGAACTTGACTTTTAAAACCAAGCGATTGCAACCGTACTTCGTTCGATGGAAAACCGAGATGGAGCTTGAACGAGAGACGCAGGTGAATTGGCAGCCTTATGGTGGCACTCCTAGGTTAGGGGGTTCTGAGCTACTATATCAGTCTCCCGTGAACTATCATTTTTCTTTGGGGCCGGGTGGCCACACAGGCATGTAATGCTACGTCATCACGAATGATGGAAGGGATCCTACCTCTCAAATTCACCTTTATTCTATACTCGGGATGGACCTCTTCAATTCATTGAAGGAGAGCGAGTGGTATAAGACCAATGAGAGAATAACTTAACCATTAAGTAATTAGCTCAGCCTACATAGGGAGATGATGATGAAATTCAGAGTTTGGGACAAAAGATAGCCAGTACACCAGCACGAGGGAGGTTTCCATCGGTTAAATTGGATTAAGTTTCTTTTCATTCCCAAGTTTAGCAATCGAGTGACTGTTCATCTGTTCTAAAGAGCGTAGAATTAGTTTATCTCGTAAGATAAGGGGTAAGGTATTATATATTTTTTGATTTAAAATTAATGTAGCCACACTAGCCCTGAAATCACCAAATCCAACAACTATTAGACACAGCGTTCTGTAGCCAATTGGAGGTTGATCATGTTCTTCTGAAGAGTTTTCTCTCTACTCCGGAGTGGATATAAAATAAGCGCACCCCAGCCTCCAAATAAAATTGCGGTCTAGGACTCCTCATCGAGCGGCATTTCTTTATTCCGAGGACTCTCACGTGAACTTGACGCTAAATGGGTCGTGAAAGATCAAGTTTGCTAAAATTCTGACACAATGCCTATGTGGACCTGCGATTTTGCGAGCTGCCACAAACCGGCTGTTCGTACCCTCGGCGATTGTGTGCTTTGTAACCGTCATCTATGCTCTTACCATCTTCAGCATGCATTTCATACCTGTCCCAAATGGGAGGTAAGTTCAGCTCTTCACAACATACCTCTATTATACTGAGTTGTGTGTACTCGGCAGGACGCAGATGCATATGATCCTGCGGCCCGGGAGGCAGAAGCGGATGAGCTTACAGGATTGATCGAGAAGATCAACACTCCTGCGCTTGCAGCTCGAGCCAGTCATTTGCGCGGAGGGATACCTTGCTCTATCCCTTCGCTTTGTTATGACAGAGCCACTCGGAGTTCTGTGATGGGCGGTATGAATTATCATATCGAAGTCTGTTTCGATGACGGAGTAAAATGGCTCGCCCGTGTGCGCAGGTTTAACGCTACATCACCTCCGGCAGCACTGCGAGATTATATCATCCAGTGTGAGGTTGCAACCCTCAAGTTCCTCGAGCAGACTAATGTACCTGCTCCTAAAGTATTCGACTTTGAATTAGATCATGCAGACAACCGTGTCGGAGTTGGCTATATTCTAATGGAAAAGCTACCAGGAAAATCATTGAGATGGTCTATTGCAAGTCCAGATCAACGGAGAAAAGTGATGAATCAGCTTGCTGATACGTTCATCGAACTTCGCAAATACCCATTCGACCTTCTTGGCTCCCTTGATCGCCCAGGGGACTTTCATATCGGTCCATTTGCTCGAGAGTCACTTACTGATTTCACGCAAGCTGAAATGCGCACAATGGGTCCATTCTCGTGCTTGGAAGAATATCACAAGTCTTCACTTCAGCTCATTTTGGATCTGATCCTTCGTGGCGAACTTTACACGCAGCAACCAGTGGATGCCTACTTGATACATCGATTTCTTGTCGATTTGGCCCCATCTATATCGTCATTATCGGTACAGGATGATCAACAGTACTTCTTGAAACACGCGGACGACAAGGGGGATCACATCCTGGTGGACGAGGATTTCAATGTTACCGGTATTATCGATTGGGAGTGGGCTCACACCGCATCGCCAACTCATGCATTCAACTCCCCAATTGGCTTGTTGCCAGTTGCGGATTTCTACAAGGGTGCGAACAATCTGGGCGACGATGAGATCACCTTTGCAATTCTGCTAGAGGAAAAGGGAAACCAGGAACTGGCAGGTTTTGTCTGGAACGGCCGATTACAGCACAGGTTTACTTTCTGTTGCGGCTATGACCTCGCAGACTGGGATGGATTCCTCGGTCTTTTCCAAGGGCTTCGAGATGCTGCAAAGGTGGATGACGGCATAGGTTGGGATGATTGGAAAACCGCTGCATTGAACCGCTACAAAGAGGATGCTGGCTTGCTGCTCTTATTGTCCAGGCATGGAGGTACCTTTTAATTCCCGAGGTTTAGATTGACTGTTGCGTGTTTGACCAAAGCTCTTGCCTGGCCGGGAGAGTGAAGCCCCCCTAATTGTCAGCTTCTACTACATAGGACTCTGCATGTGATAAGCAGTCCCGTTTTAGCGCTTGATTTTGTATGCAGCCTAATAACGGTTGTCGTCATGCTGGGACTGGCCAATCCTTAAGCGGTCACCTTGGCTGGGAAATATTGCCCACACATAGCGTTGCGCCGAAGGCTAACCTATCATATGGTTTGTGAACTAGAAAAAGAAGGAGAACATGAATCAAATTACGTGCAAGTGCCTTGATCGATGGAGCATATGACGATATAGGCGTGCATATACTCATATATGTTGCACTTGCTCACCCCTGTTTTTTAAGCATATTGCCTTTAGCACTCATTATTTGATGAGATGTTGATGGACCAATGAAAGGCTACGCATGGATGGCGGCAAGTGTTCCGTCATCGTGTGCTAGCTCTTTCTCGCCCCTAAAACAACCTAGGAAGCCGACATGCAAGGACCTAACGCGGTTGGGGGCCAAAGTTTTTAGCTCCTGCCAGAGCACGAACAACGCTTGCACAAACGAGATAATACATCGTGTGCTTGGAGAGATGTTGGATTTTACCACTGCGCCAAAAATCTGGCGGGACCGGTCCATTTTTGGTCACTGTCTTATAGTGCGTATTATCCAACAGCTTTCACTAACAAAAAAAAAAAAAAAAAAAATCCGAAGAAAATTCTTACACGGCTAAAATGTAAGACAGTATAAAGCTAGGACTAATTTCGTGTTAAATAAAGTTATAAGTAATACTTTGTTATCTTTTAGATAACGATCGCCTTGTTCTAGCTAACAACGACTTAGTATTGCGTACAAGGCATAAGCGCGAGTAAAGGGTGAAATCGCTACGTGAAACTTATATATCGCCTCAAGCTTCAAGTTCTAGAGTTTTAAGTTCTCCCTAGTAGTTCAACCCTGTTATTTAGAAAATTCTAGAAACAGAACTCTTCGCGATACTAAAAGCAAAGCTGGGCATTGGTATGGCGAGCCCTACATATTCTTCAAGCTCCGAAGTGTCCTACACAACACGCATGCTTAAAAACGTGAGACAAGCACAGGATAATTTTGAGCGAATGGTAAGCTTGTGCAAAACCCATAATTTCAAGACGTTGATGTCGCCCTCGTCACCGCTCATTGATTCTAATGATACCACTACTTCCCAGTACGAATATTATTCCACATTGCGGCGTTACTTCTATGACGATGAATCCGAAAACGAACCTTTATTAAAACGGGGGAGAAGCGAAAGTAGAAAACAATCTGAAAGCCCGCATTGGATCACCTACGGTAACCGAAGCTTAGAAAAACCGGCAAGAACTTGTCTCTCCCCCTGTCAAGGTTGGTGGGATGGCATTCTTATTTGTTTAGGATATAAGAGCGTTAGTGGGCCAGACTGAGACTCACTTCTACAAAGTACACTTCATAGTTAGAATTTTAATTATAATCGATAATTAATATACAATTTATAGCAAAGGCTTAGAACTACTACTACGTTACCAAACCACTACCAATGTGGAAGTGATATACGAGTAGTATTATGTCTTTTCTTAAACTGATGATTACTTAATCACTAGAATCTTTAGCTAGCCACGACGCCCAATTTTGGATGATCATTCGGGACGATTTAGCATGTTTCCGAAGCGCCCCTGGCCTCCTCCACATTTCTCCAACTATCCCGTCTAGGATATATTGCTCGGAACGTCATCTCCCTGTTCCCTACTACGTGACAGAAATAGCCGGCTCGTCGGGCAAAGCTTTCCACATCGGTCACGATGGCTTCACCACAAAAGGCTAGGTCTCCCCAGACCACGATGGCTGGAAATCCATCTAACCCTAAGAACTAAAGCGCTGCCACGGAATCAATCGAACTACAATGATTTCAATGACTCTTGTGAGCAGCTTGCTCGCTGTAGCTTCTCTATCCTCGGCCCTACCATCGCCGGAAAAGCGCGGCACGGGAGTAATCAAGTGCCCGGTGGTGCTCAGCGGGTTTGTAAAATCGTCTCTGGCACCGACAGACTTCGACTCGTACGCCACGAGCCCTTTTAACCCGGACTACGTGCGCGGCAGCGAGAAGTTTAGCCAGAGCCTGCAGTTCCCGAACGTGACGAGCTCGCACTTCGACAACGCGACTACTAAAGCCATCGAGGTGACGATCAACGATAAGTCGATCTTCCAAACGCAGAACGGCTTCCGTCGCGCGGGTTTGCAAATCCAGGGCGACACCAACCAGGGTGGACCTGGCACCACGGGCGTTCGCACGCTGCACTTTAGCGTCAAGCAGGACCCTCAGAGAACGCTGAATCTGACACATGAGTATCTGGTAAGTTCTGCTGATGTACCCTTGAAGGTCAATATTTCAAACGGATGAGTCATGGTCGACCGTATTACACCCGCACTAACGAGTCCCGCGCCGTCAGAACGTCTGGCACGAGACATCCGACTACAACGCCAACCAGTTTAACTTCCAGACGGGGACCCTCATAGGGAAGTCTGGCGACAAGAACACCTTCAAGGTGCTCAACCGGCAGAACACACAGGTGTGGTCGACGCCAATCGACGAGACGGCGTGGCAAAACTTTGCCATCACACTAGACTTTAACAAGAAGTAAGTTCCACCACACACAGACAGACATATATAATCGACAGCGGGGCGAGAGGGGTGCAAGAATAAATAATTTCGCAGACTAACATAATTAGTACCCTGCAAGTCTACTATTCCAAGGATGACGAGCCGCTGAAGTCCGTCACGTCAGCACTGTCCAACGATAACTCGGGCGGCGGCCAGTACCAGATCGGCATCTTGAAGAAGCCCACGGGCACCTCTGACGTCGTGAACTCTGGCTATCAGGAGAGTAACCTTAACGAGGGTCAGATCTACGGCGGGCTATTCCTCGAAGATAGCGCAAATGGCTGCATCTCGCTGTAGATCATCGCATTCGCAGTCTGCCGTTTCTGAACTTCATTGTTCGCTCAATTGCTTTCACGAGGGGGATGGTTTACGACTGTTGCACTAGATGCGGATTCTATTATACATAGCAGCTATCTGAAGATGTGTGCACTCACGGTTTATAGCAAAATTGTGTTGAGTATTTGATTCAAATTTACATATTTTATTAAGTTGAGGATATCTCAAATTATTTTAGCTCTCATAAATAATCAATCCCTAACAATCGTCTTAGATACCTATGTCGTAGATAACCTATGTTGTAGATAATGCTGTAGATAGCTTGTGATAGATAAAACTTTTAGATCGAAATGTAAGTTCACCTTTTTATGTCGTAGATTATGTCGTAGATAACCTGTGATAGAACTCTTAGATCCAAATGCAAATCCACCTTCCTAGAATAATCTCACTTTCATGAGCGTAGATTGTCTTAGAGAGTAGTCTTGTTTCATACTGTTCTCCTCGGGCAACCTCCAAGGACGCAAAATAGAAAGGAGTGATATCAAGTCAACACGGCCCAAATTTTACAAACTGGAATGACAATATTAGCGGGTTAGGTCATAGTCTTCCTGCCTAAAATGCATCCCCTTCTTCTTTGTTAATCTACGTTGAGCTGTATAACTATGCATAGCCCGGCTCGGCAAGTCTTCGCGATCATCAAGGGGCAAACGGTGTCCTAAAGGATCGACCGGCGGCGGAAGAACTGGAAACTCGAGCATCTCCCAGGGGGGCCGTGAAAGTGGAACTTCAGCCGACTCCGACTCCGATTCCTCACCTTTGTCTTCTTGCTTCGGACTCACCGATAAAAGGGCCTGCGATGGCCCTTGATGCGGGGACGATGGTCGCTGTTGTTGTTGATGTTGCTTAGCCGCCCGGTCTCTCTGTGCCTGAGCATATTCCGACGAGAAGAAAGATTCGCTAGCCGGAATTATCTTCCCGTTACCTAGGAACAAAGAATCGTTACTGGATTTTAGAGAAACTGACCCGCCAACATTCAGGTGCTCTCCGGAACGAAGAGCGGGAGGCTTTCCCCCCCCAGTAGCAGAACAATGAGCGTGATTCTTCGCCGTCTGCAATCCATCTGGCACCAAACCGCCCCCAAATTCGGTACCACTACGTAAAGGAACATTCTTATTCGGAGTAGTAGAAACCGGATTTAGGCGCGGCCCGGGCGGCAGGGGTTTCAAAACGCGCTTTTCGCGCTGTCGCGCACGGAACATATCTGCCTGAGTTTGCAACTCGGCCTCACTATCACTACTGAGATCCCACCTTTCTCTTCCCGGTTTATTCTGTACGTGGGGAATGATACCGGTGGGCCTGGGCTTTAATCCGGGCGACGACGGCGGCGCAACCCCGACTTTCGGTACCACGGGGTTTCGAACCCCGTCTCCTCGCTCCGACGAGACATTTTCTGAAATCGGCTTCTCTACCTTCACAACATTGAAGCTGGGCAGTGGCCTCAGGCCGGCTTTGACCATGTGTTCGTGGATGCTGTGTTCGATGTGTGCCTGTGCGCGCTTGAGGAAAGAGGGCTGTTTTTGGCGCGGCTTGTCGGAATCCCATGAGCCGTAAGCAGGGCTCGGCGAGCGAGGAGGGGACTGCGAATACGTGGGCAGAAGGGAACTTGGCCGGCTGGGACTGGGACTGGGACTGAGATTGGGGCTGGGGCTGGAGCTGGACGAATTAATGAGAATGGGAGCAGGGGAGGGGGAGGGAGCGGGAGCGGGAGTGGGGATGGGTATAGGGATAGGGATAGGTTGAGGAGAGAGAGCGGGAGCGGCTCGTGCCGAGACCGTTGTAAAATCTACACCATCTATGCGTCTTATGGGCACGGGTTTCCGGGGTATGGACATTTTCAGCGGCGCTGGTTGAGCGCCTCGTCTAGGGGGTTCCGTCGTGGGTCGAGGAGTGTTCGGGATTGTTGTATTATTGCGAACACCATATTTATTGTCGTTCTCGCCGGCACTACCTCTATAGTAAGTACCTGGGCTCTCACGGGAACTCGCCGAGGCGCGGATATCATGCCCGCATGATTGCTGGCTCGACACGGCTGATGAAGGGCGGTAAGGCGAATATGCCGAGATGGGGCGAGAAGTGCTATTGCCATGAGCACCACTTTCGGTGTGATATGGCTTTTGTGTGTTGAAGTTTGTATAGGTTTTGTGTTTTGACGTAGATTTATCGTCGTAGTCACCCACTACTCTGAACTGATCAGTATATATCATCGCTGGTCGCTGTTGATTAGGTCGACCAAGACTCTTCGCTGGTGTCAACTGAGATGTGTCGAAAGTCTGCAGCTGATCACCATCATTGCGAAGGTAGAAGTCTGGTTTCTCACTAACGACCATTTTGAAAAGCACGAAGCGCGAGACTCGTGTTTCTAGAAAATTCGAAAATTAGGAAACTATAAACTAGGAAACTAGGAAATATAGCAGTGAAGGAAACTGGTGGAAGTTTGTAGTGTAGCTTTGGGGTCGACATGGTAACGAGCCTCTTCAAATAGTATGATGATGTGCGAAACAACCGTAAGGTTTAAAGTCGAACAATGCGGTGGTATAATGAGACTAACAAAAGAAGGTTTTTGTTATAAGTTTAATGTCAAAGGCGTTGTTGGAGTCTTTGTGCGAATGGCGAAATTCTTGTTAGAACCCAAACTGTATTTCGGATTTACTCTAATGGAAACCTTGTTCTTTGTGTTTAATACCCGAAGCTAAAAATTGAGTTATACGGCTTGCCTACTTGACTATACAATCCGATAATTATCGCTTAACTACGGAGATAGTGCAGCAATACTAAGCAATGATACGTGCGAGCAGTACACAAAAACGACGGTGCACGAGATAGGACATTGTATACCGCTATCACGATAACTATGGATGTATGGGAACTAGTGGATGTCTTTCCCCTTTTATACATCTGGGTATAGGCCCGTACACTGTCCACATATCACACAATACGCCGGTCGATGCAACCTAAAAACCAGAACCCCAACTAATGCGCGTTCATTCATGCCGATCGTATCACTGTGGAATCATAATATGCGTAAAAACATAGCCCGTCGCAAGCGCTGGAGGAGAATCCATGGCCAGAATCAAAGGTTTCAGGCCACATATTTGTACTTATCCGCAGGCGAGCCGTCCGGGAGCTCGTCTCGTTCGAGATACTCTCGGCTAATCAAAGACTCGATCTGGCCCTTGATCAATGACATATCAGGCTTGAATCGGCCACTCAAGACTTGGATAACCTCGGTCACTAATTGAGCATGACTAAGCGCTTTGCGTTGTCTAAACAGCTGTTAGTTGTGAGTCAGGATAGGAGTCGTAATAGCACATACTTCATGATACGAACGATGACCGAATCGGCCACATGTTTCCTGGTTTCTAGGTTCTTCTCATCCGTCTTCTTCCGCTCTTCATCATTCTCGACTCGGTTGGCCGCGTTAACCGATGGGACTTTTATCTTGATCGTCTTGCTTACGAATTCCGAGTTGAATGCAAAGCGATCACCTGGCTTGGCGGCGGTCTTCGTCTGTGATTCCTTAAGAAGTATGCGGAATTGCTTGATCACAGACAATGAGGTAAGGGCGTTGATGAGATCTGGCTGAGGAATGTTGGTTGTGGCCTGTATGTCCTCAAACGATAGCCACTCATCATTCTTCGTGGTATTGAAAAGCATCAGCACAATCATACCGTAGGTGGAGACGTTGATCTCGTAACGTCGGTCTTTACTCAGTGGTCCAGAAGTTTTTCCAGGGACCTTGGGGAAGGTACATTTCATATCTGCTGAGCCGGCGCTCCCAACCCAAGTCAGGACCCTACCATTCCGATTCTTAGTATAGAATTCAAAGAAGCTTTTTTGCAGTCTTTGAATTTCAGGGGGATATGTAGCCTTGAATCTTGATTCGGCTGATAAGCCCGTAGCTCTGCCCATGATTTCCTTAGGCCAGTTATTTCCAGCTAAAACGGAGATGCTTAAATCAATCCGATTTTCCTCCGGTTCGCCTAAACCACGGACGTGGTTTCGGTATTGTTCCGTGGTCTCGCGAGACGTGTTCATATCCCTGAACATGCCCTCGAACTTTTGCGTAAAATTGTTTCCCAATTCTCGTTTCATTCGAGATATCATTTCTTGCTCAACGTCTTGACTTTCCGATTTGCCGTGTAGTAGCCGGCGAGCGAGATGTTTCTGATAGTACGACTCAAATTTATCTTTTTCACTTAAGTGCTTGAGCAGCGTGATGGCCTTATCAAGAATAATATCAACTTCGGCCTCAGTTTTCCCCTTGAGTCCGCGCTTGAGATTATCGTCGATAAAAAGGGAGACAAACTCGGATGCACGGTCAAACCTATTGATGAATGCGGAAAAGCTTCGCGTCAGGGCTGTTTCGATGATAGCTTTCCGGTCAAAGCATGCCACCCAAAGTTGATCAAATTTGTCTTTTAATTGGAGCACATCATCAACCCATTTGATCGCGGCTGCTGTGAGCTGACCAGCAGCATTTAGCGTCTTGGGCTTAGCCTTTTCTCCATCACCAGCAGTGTCCTCTGTGGCTGCCCCTTGGGCAATGCTGAAGTCTGTGTTGTTCAGATTCTGCTCGATCTCATTCCCTAGGTCCTCAATCCTATGAGATAGGGCGCTGCGCAGACTTGGGACCCTTTCATCAACCCGTGATACCAGGGAAAATAGAATCTTAAGATCCTCGACCCTATCGTTGTCAATCATAGCTCGAATACCACTACCCTCTAGTTGCAAGAACTCATCCAGGTGCTTTGTAATAAGTTCTTCGTCGATAACGCTGGTAATTCTTTGTTCAGATAAGGGAGAAATGGTAGTCTGGCAGCGTTCCGTCTCTTCGGCTAGCCGCCTTTGGGTTTGGCGAAGCCAAGCACTGGCGTCCGCTTCGCGAAGCAATCTCTCGCATTCGGCCCGGTAAAACTCGTGGCTTGTTTTTATGAGGTAGGGCTCGAAGGTGGTGAGGTAAAGGCGCTCGAGCTCACTCTCTTCATCCGTCTCGAACAGGCCTTCGAGCATGGACACACAGCTACGCAGAAGCGCCTTGTCTATGACGTCACCTTCCCTCTCCATGTTGATC
The DNA here is from genome assembly GCA_022495085.1 of Xylaria sp. FL1042. NCBI lineage: Eukaryota > Fungi > Ascomycota > Sordariomycetes > Xylariales > Xylariaceae > Xylaria > Xylaria sp. FL1042. Next base: position 44,529 of record MU380326.1, read on the forward strand.
TGGTCGATGATGGTGGCGTTGAGAATGTCGAAGACCTCGTAGTTGGACCCGGTAGCACCCAGATTCCCGCGCAATATGTTATCCCGAAACAACCCAATGCCCGTAGCGTAGATGGAGGGGCGGCGGTGCTCTTCCACGAACCCTCGATCGAGATACATCAGGATGTCTGCAATCATGTTCATAGACATGTTATGGTTTTCCCAGGAACTGCGTACGAATTTGAGGAACTTCTCGCCGAGAGCACGGCGCTCGACGACGCTGATGCCAGGAGCACCATCCAGAGTTATGCTCACGAGATTCTTGGTGATTAATGCCGACATGGGCGGCATGACTTTGTCGGCGAACCATTTCCCTTCGAACTCCTTGACACGATCGTAAAGTATGTGGCCGGACTTCAACAGCACGATCTTGTAGGCATAGCGGTATAGCTGCTCGAAGGAGAGGTTTCCGACGGTCTGCGTGTGGATGTCGAAGAAGGCCTCGCGGAGCTTTTCCCAGCACTGCTCGAACTCGTTTATGCTGTTACCGCCGGGCTGCATCGCAAGCTGTCGGGGGCACGCAATGTCAGTCAGTGAGTCAGCCTTTGCTTGTATGTCACGGATGCGCCTCGCGCTCTTCAGTTTCTGGGATACTCAACGCTCAACTCACCCTACGTGGAGGACGGATGCGACCCCGGCCGCTGGCGCCTCCCCGTCCTGTAATCATCTTCACTATCTTCCCAAAGCCCCCCCTGTAACCGGAGTCGAATATGAAGGCGAGAGCAGGGTGGCAAAGCAGTAACGCAGAGGAACTACTAGGCGGATCGAGCTGGTTACATGCCGGGTTGAAAAGGCAGAGAATAGAGAACGGTCGGCGGCGGCGTTGAATCGTTAGGAGAATGGATTTGAATTATCCATAACTTTTAGGAGCCGGGCTATGTATAAGGTCTGGCGATGCTAAGTCCCGAGAGAATGAAAGACAGACTACAACGAGTGACGCTGGCTATTCGAGGGTAAATATTGAACGAAGGTAATGCAAAATTAGAAAGGTTGGTGGGGGGGGAAAAGAGGCAACCTTTTTGCCTGGCAGAGAGACACGGGGATTCCTAACAATGATAGAATGAGTGGCCGAGCTCGCTCCTCACATAATGATTAAATCTGTGTCGGCTCGCTCAGGAAATCTGGGTTGGTGATGAATACATGGTACTTATACTAATGTGACATTGGCAGGGAAACGCCTGTACATGTATATCAGGTAGGCTTGGCACGAAGGTGGGAAAATATCGATAACGATAAGGATACCCACTTATATATTATCGACAAAATCTATGGAGATACCTATATACTTAGGTACTTGAGTACATGGAAGTGGCATGACGGTGTTCGAGATAAGTATTCTACCAAGTATCTATCTGCCTACAATTTTCGCCCCCCTTCTTGTCGTCGGTTCACGCCGTGGGAATTTCCCAACGATGGCGTCCAGAATAGCGCCGAGATACCTGGCGACAATCCTTCGCACTCCGCAAACCGTCTCCCCCTCTTTCCTCCGCCCATATCCTCACCTGCCTCGTACTCTCCAGCCCAGTGCCCACCGCTCTGTGCATACCATACCAAAGCCAACGATACCAGCGCAGGACGGGGCCCCGTCGTCATCGTCGTCATCGTCGTCATCGTCGCCATCGTCCGCTGATGCGACGACACCGAGGAAACAACTCGAGCCACACTATCAATTAACCTTCACGTGTGTCCCCTGCGCCGCACGCTCGACGCACGTCGTGTCCAAGCAGGGATACCACAGGGGCTCTGTGCTCATCAGCTGTCCTTCCTGTCGCAACCGTCACATCATCAGCGATAATCTGAATATCTTCGGAGATCGCAAAATCACAGTGGAGGATCTTCTACGAGAAAGGGGCCAGCTGGTAAAGCGGGGGACATTGGGCGAGGACGGCGACATCGAATTCTGGGATGATGACGCGCCCGGTGCTGGAGAGGCGGACGCCGCGCCTTCGCAAGGAGAGGGGGGAAAGGATAAAGCTAGGAGATTGCGCGAGACCCGAGATCCGTCTTCCCAGGCGACCCGTCCCACGCCCTCGACCTCGGTTCTTCCCGGCAATATGGGCACCCGTCCCTCTGTGCAGAGCGCCTCGCACCAGAGCACTACGCCGTCAACCCGTCGGCAGTTTGTAACCAGACGGGTTGCAGTTCCCCCCGGTCCAATACTCAGAAAATCCAAACGCATAGGTCGAGTTGTAGGAGTTACGCCTGAGTCGGATGGTCCTGGGGCAAATCCGTCTGATCCTGGGATAGATTCATTAGGCGAGCCCCACCAAGTTATAAGTCCAGGAGCTATGACAGATCTAGCACATATTATGTTCGATTATGACCGGAAGACTATACGTCGTGTATTGGCCCAAGAAGGCCAATACACCAGCCTACCTGAAACATCTAACCCCGCCGATGGTAGTTGTGAACCCAGAACAAAGGCACCATTTCGAAAGGAAAAGGGTCAATGGAAGACTAAACAGAAGAACCAATCAAAAACTAAACAGAAGAACCAGTCAAAAACTAAACAGAAGAACCAGTCAAAAGCTAAGCAGAAGAACCAATCAAAAACTAAACATAAAAACCAACCGAAAACTAAGCATGAAAAGCCAAGACCCCCCAAATTGTGGGCACTAAAAATGAGAATGAAGGAAATGAAGGAAATAGAGAAAATGAAAAAGAAGGGAGAAATCTGAAAGAATATCGAGGAAAATCAAAGAGGAAGGTAAAGAGAGAGGGTGATTTTTAAGGCCGTTGCATCCGGATCTGACCTACCCAAAGCTTCGACCCGACTCCGGGTACGGTGCATGCACAGCAAGGTCAAATTCAATGGAGTACGCCTTGTTGACTCAACCGTCGGCGGGAGGATAGACGTCGGGGTGAAGAAGTCGAAGCCATCCGTGCGTTCTAGGGAGCTAAACAGGTAGCAGGTTTTTGGGAAATCTGTAATTAACCGCTTGGAGCGCTTAGAGGAGGCCTCTGCTTCCGCTTTGCGACACGGACATGGAGATGTACGAGAATAATCTGTATCACTACCCCTCTATCGAATTTGCAGACGTAAACTATTAATGTAGCGTTGGGAAAACTTGACCATAAGTCATGTGGGTTTATTATGGCCAATCGTACAGATTGATCTCGTCCTTGATAAGGAAAATGTTGATGGAAACCCCTATTAGGCATATTTTTGTGAGTATTGTATTGCTTCACCTGCATCCTGTTATTCCATCATAGAATGATCAGATTCATTCAACCCATCTAAAGATAATCGTCACTGTATCTAGCGCATGAGGATTATGTAAACAATCATTAGATGTTACTAGACCGATATACGGTACAACTTAGACATGAATGGTGTCATACAAAAGCTGTGAAGGGTATTAATCTCTTCTCTATTATATTTTATTTTCCATCTCAGATACACGATCCTATCCAATCCACATATATATACATAAAAAGCATCCCCTCTTCGACGCCCGTGGCAGAACTTAATACTGATGTCTCCGATTCCGATTCTGGATGCCTTTCTCCTTCCTACTCTTGACCTTCTTCTCCAGCCGTCCCCGTTTCCACTTCCCGAAGCGCTCCGGCTGCGCCACAGCCTCGATCTTGCGCTTCCGGGAACGGCCTTCCCGCCTCCTACGTGCCCGCTCCCGCACTGCCAACAGCTCGGCCGTATATGTCGCAGTGCCAAATTTGCGTTGCAGCGCATCCATTGTCTCCGTTGCTTTGGCCCGGAGTGCTTCGTGCCGTGTCTTGAATGCGTCGTCTATCGTTGACGGAACTGGGATTGACGCGTCCGTGAGCTGGTGTAGTGGTATTAATAGCGCGTGTAGCGAGGGTTGAAGTCTGTCCGCCGGTTGGGTTCCAACGAGGATTGAGACGATGTCAAGAGCAGCAACCTTGGGAATCAGAGCAGCTGCTCTGGGACGTGTCTCCTCGATGAGGATGTCTGAGAGCCAGTTGCAAAGGCTATAAAGGGAGACCTGCTGCTCTGAAATGTTCTCATCCTCAACGTCGAGACCTTCCCACCTATCGTCTTCGTCTTTGTTTGCTTCTTTTGCTTCACTGCCGTCATTGCCGCTGACCTCGAGTGCCGCTTGCTTTGTATCCCGGACACCGGCGCCTAGGTACCTGCTGAGCATGAGACTGATTCGGCTAGCTTCTGCTGCCAAGGCCTCATCCAAATCAACTGCGTCTTGTAGGACGGATACTTCGCCACCGAGAGCACTGGTATCCTTGCTACTCAATTTCCTGCCCTGCCTCTTCTTCCAGCGTGCTATTGCACCCGGATTTAGTATACCAACAGCACCCGTGATGAGATGCTCGATCATGGCCCCATCCAAATGTAGTCCATGTGACCCAACAATGCGCTGGTTGTGATCAGCATTCTTATTATTGTTCTGGAAATCAGTTAAGTATGCAATGATCAGCTGCGCCGCAGATGTCTTGACAACAGTATCGAAATGCGACAAAGGTATTGGGGTTAAACGCCACAGTTCCTCATGGGCCAAAGCAGTTGCTGGGTGCTTTACAACTAAGATTTGCAAGGTTTGTAAAACGACCTTTATCAAGTCTTTTTCCTTGGCGAAGGCGGCAAAGTTGCTTAATACAGTAACTACGGCATCAAGTAGCCGGTCTAAATCCTTCTTGTCTCTCGAGGTGGGTTCTTTGGCTTCAAAGTAAAGTGCGAAGGATTGAACGGCAAGTTGAAGAACTGACGGGTTGTCATCCTGCTCAAGCCACTTCCGTGTAAGACCGAGAAATTTGGAAGTTCGCTCCTTGTCGGCTTTGTAGAATATTTCTTTGATGAGCTCTGCGGCAGCTAAGCGGCATTTTTCGCTCTCGTCATTGGCTAAAACCAAGATCAGAGGAATAAAACAATTAGCAGCTACCTCTTGGACAAAGTCGTCGGCTGACTTCATTAGTAGGAGGTGGATTACTTCCATGACGGAGAGACGACCGCCTTCCCTATCATACTTTAAGTTTGCGACGATGAAGCTGAGTTGTTTAGCCCATCTATTTTTCTTCTGGGGATAGTCTCGGAGGAATTGAAAAAAGGCTCCCCGTGCCAGGTCGCGAGTATTTTTATCGTCGTTTGTGATCATGACACTGCCAACATAGTCTAAAGTATCATAAACGGCTGCAGTTTCAATCTTCTGGTCCAGGACTGACCGTAGAAAGTTGAACGTCACATGCCGGTAGAGAGGCTCCGTCAAATCATCTTTGATCTTGCCGAGCAACATATCTATGGCAGCATCTTTGACAACCACGTCGCGCCTATCTCGAAGTATGACAGACATTAATTTCAATGAAGCTTGCGCAAGGTCTCCCGCTAGAGACGTCGATGTCGAAATACATTTCGTTGCTTCTTTTGCGGCTACCTTGTAAAGTTTCGATGCGTCATCAGTCTTGAAAGGGACCTTCGTGAGTACGCTCAAGAGCTTGAAGGTTGCTATTTTGACTTCCTCTTCTCCTTCAATTACAGCGTCTCCGAGAATGGGTATGAGGCCTGTAATATTGCTCGAATTTCGTAAATTGTCATGTTTCTTAAGGACAGCTCGTAGGATATCAACCGCAAACCGAACTAGCTTATGCGTGTATTTGCTTGTATTGCTTCGCTCCCCGCTCCTCTTTGCGCCTTTCTGGACTAGGTAACGTCTGATTTTAGGATCGAGCTGCGGCTCTGCTTCAACATTCTGGCTCGCATAAACTTGCTGCACAACTTCGTAGCAGAAAATTAATGTGTCTCGACTTGCCGCTGCAGAATTTGCCAAGAGACCAGTTGTGATTCGCGAGAGTAGCTCGTCAATCCTTCGCACCATTCGGAGGTCGAGTCGTTCAAGTAACAAGGAACGAAGTGGGCTAATGAGGTTTCCCAAGCGATTAACAGAAGCAGTCCGAGCAATAAGCTCCATAGAGTCCTGGCTCTTGCTACTCTTGACTTCTTTGGTTTTGCTTGTGTATCCTTCGGCATCTTTCTCCTGCCCAATGACACCAAAAATATCATCCATGATGATGGCCATGATGTCATCGAGGCAATAATCAATGTCTCCCGGCTGGAATTGAGGTATAGCGGCTACCAGGATGGTATGCATGGTATAGGATAGAACATGAAGCTGATAACCTGAGGTCAAGGCCCCCCTAAGCTCCTTTAGTACAAATCCAAGATACGATGGCCCTAACAAAGCAGTCATCTTGGATAGTGTATCCCGCGCCATGTCTCGAGATTCTAATGCTTTGCTTCGAAGAATATGGCAGATGTCTGTAAGAACCCCAGGAAGTTTCTGGTTTAGAGACTCTTCAGGGAGAAGTTTGAGAATTTTAACAACAATGACTCCAACGGGAACACGTGAGCTGACAGTGGCTTCATCTTTCTCGTGCATGTAATTCAACAGAGGTGGTAAGATGTTAGAGAGAACATCTTCATTGAGCTTTTCAATGGCAGGGAGAGTGCTAGATAGACATGATTTGCGGTTCGATGAATTGTCGAGGTCCATTCGCTCGGAATTCTTCTCGCTTGATGCGGTTGTCAGGGTGTCAACAAACTTGCCAAGGAGCCTGATTACCTGCTTTTGAGTTTCAGGCTTCGTCTCAACGTAGCCAATGTAGCGACGTAGAATCGCTCGGTACTGTGGCCACTCCAAAGAAAATGCTAGATCAGATATGGTTGTTGCTGCTTGAGCACCTACCCCGTGGTCGTCACTGTCGTCCGGGCGGTTGAAGATAAAATGCTCTAGAAGAGGTATGAAGAAATGTGCCACATGTTTGCTGCTTAACGCAGCATGAACGCTAACTTTAGATAACAGCTGCAACGCTCGCATCTGTCTTGACGCCGCAGGATTCAAAATATTGCTGAAGAAGCTAGGATCTGGATCTGTCTCATCTGGTATGGGATTAAGGGTTACGAGATCAGAAATCGGGCTCCAAGATGGCATGCGAGAGATTAGGTGTCCCACAACCCTCATAGTTTCTCTCCGGACAGTTTCTGATAATTCCTTGGCATTGGAATACAATGACGGCAAAACCACAGTGGAAAGCATTTTCCGAAAGCTTTCATCTTCGTCGCCTGTTGAAGTGGCTGCAGCATCAATGAAACTGCAGAGACCATCCGCGGAATTCGACGAAAGAACACCGTATTCTTCGTCACGCCTCATGTAGAATATCATGTTGTGTATCAAAGGCTCCCAGTCCACCAATGCAAATGGGGTCTCTCTAGGCTTCGATATAGTATTGAACGCTGCCAAGCGCTTATCATAATCGGGTTCATCAATGCGGTTGCGGCGGAAGGCGTTCAAGTCTGCACACAGATCAGAAATGTCAATTGCCCTGTTTTGTCTCCGAAGTAGAACTGCTAGAACATTTGAGAGAGTCTCGCGGCTTGATCGATCCCGGAAGAAACTGTATAACGACGCTACTGTCGAGTAGATCTGATCCAATAAGCTACACTCATAGGTCATTCCATCAAGCGCAAGAAACCGCTCTAGCATAAGGAGGACAACACTTTTGGTTTTTGGGTTGGCTGTTTTGGCTGGTTGATCAAGCAGAAACACAGCGACGTTAATCAACGTTCCAACGTGGTGAGATTGCTTAACCATTGGGGACAGCTCAACCACAGTCTCAATACATGCCAAGAGAAGATCTTTCCCAGTATTTTCTTCGTTCTTGAGAACTTGGCCGACGTTTTCCAGAATCAAGTTGACGTTTGGTTCAAGAAGGTCCTCCGTGATCAGTTCGTTGAATTCACATTCGGTGGCTGGTAGCTGGGATAATCTGACTAAATTCCGCAGAATTCCGAGAGCAAAAATCCTGACATCCTCCTTGGACTTAACAAAGACTACTAAATCCATTAATTTGGGTATGATTCGGTCATCGGCGGTAAAGAATAGCGCTGTTTTTGGTATTTGTGAGATCGTAGAGAGAAGCTGGAGGATTCCAGATATTCCTTGTGTGTTCTCAATAGCAAACTTCTCGAGACGCGGACTTACGGCTTCCTTGATCAAAATCTCGTGATAAGGAGTCCAGTCGAAGCCGGGGGCGTTTTGTAGTAATGAATTGAGACATTTGAGGGAAGTGCTGCGAACAGCGCGAAATAATGAAGTTTGCGTGGGTGCCTCTTCCTCCTCCTTTTCCTCGTCACCAACTTTTTGCAGTTTTCGACAGGATGACACCAAGCAGTATAAGATTGCCGAAAGAATCCGATCCATATAATTCATGACGTTCGTTCCAAGCTCGTTGATCATAGCTTCCATCATGTTGAGAAAGCCGACTTGTTTGCGAACGGCCATGAGATCTCGTTGAAAGATTTCGTCACGTAAAGCGCCCTTTCCTACCAGATTCAGACTGCGGAGATCTCCTAGCGAGATATCAAGGAAGCTTCCCATATCCTGAACGGTAAGCTGTCTCAAGACAGCGAGGCGATTTGCTTGCAGGCCGTGCCGGCCGCTTGCAATGCCTTTCTTTGAGATTGTCCGCCCATACAGAAGTCTAAGAAGTACCGGCATTGCCTCATCTCGGTGCTCCGGCTGAATCTGATTATCACCTTGGAAAAGGACTGTGAGTTCGTTTTTAAATCGCGCTTCGTCTAGTAGATACTCGAAATTTTCCTGGTATGGCTTGACACCCTCCTGCTTCCACGTTAAGATAGCCTTAAGAGCAGACTTTTGTACTTCAATGTCGCCGTTTGAAAGCAGCACAAGCAAGGCATCATAAACTTGCTGGCTTTGGAACAGTACTTTGGGGTTTGAAAATTGAGCAAACACTCCGATCATAGTTTTCTTATCAAAAAGAGACCATGACCTATCCGCATTTTCTTCGCTTGTATCTTCTTGCATATCGTCCTCTGAATTTGAGCTCCACGAAAGAAACATGGGGACTAGCTTTCGAGACCTCTTTTCTGCAAGAGTTGGAGCAGCTAAGAATACTTTGAGGGCTTGCGAGCGTGCATTGGATGGCGTTTCTGGTACCATTTCCTGGCCCTTTTCGAATGATTCCAGCATGATTTCAGATGCACCATTGATCACTTGATCTGCATCCTCCGCTTGGCTGTGAAGACTCGAGAGATTTCTACATTCGAAATCAGTCTGGCCGGATCTTGCCGCAGCGATGGGCCCCTTGGAGGGCCCTTCCCAACGTTTTGATGGTACGTCGATCCATTTAAAGGCAATTTCACAGATAATATCGTCTCCACGTTTCGCTTGGCCAATTTGCTGTAGAGCTTCAACTGCTGAATCCCAGATGGGCGTCACCCGTACGGTCATCATCCCGAAAAGGAAAGATGGTATAGCATGACGGAGCCAGGAAAATTCGCTCAGATTACCATATGCAACCGCAAGGTTGCGCATATGCATTGATAAAGCCCGAGTATTTTGGAGATCCACTGGCGTCTCTTCGGTTTGTAGCATAAGTGCAAGACAGCCTATCTCATCTGGCGCAGAATCAAGCTCGTTTAGTAGACGTAAAGAGGCAACTCGGTGATCGTGCGATGGCATTGATAAACTCTGAACAAGACATCTAAGAAATGGATCGAGTTCCCCCTCGTGGCCCACACTCTCCTCACTTTGAGACTGAGGGCTCCGGTTATTACCACGGCCATTCATCGTCTCGTATTCAAGCATCGCCTCCAGAAATCCCGTTAAGCGATAATACCTGGGAGTGGCTGCTCTAAGCAAAGGACCTAGAGAATGATCAAGCTGCCCAGACGCCTTACTCATCCGGAGATAGGTAGAAAAGCCTTGACTGAGGATAAAGCGGGCTTCTTCGGTGATCGGGGACTGTGATGGTCTCAGCGCAAGCTTCAATTTCCTTAATAGCACGTCGGCAATAGGTCCAATAGTAGATGGTCGAACAGTCGTCAGTTCTAGAAGACGCAGCAAGGCTGAATATTTGGGCAAACACCTGTCGCGCCATATTTTCGGGTCCTTATCGTATGCGCCCGAGGCACCCTGTTCGGGAAAAGGTGAGATCTCCAATCGCTCGAATTTAGTGACAATCTGATCCTGCCAAGACTGCGGCAACGAAAACGTGTCTGGTTCACCAATACATGGTAAAGCTCGAGATTCGATCATGTGCGGCAAAAATACGCAGAGCATGTCTTCATTCGAACCCTGTGACCAGTGTTGGACAACGAACCTGAGATTCCAGTTAACCTCGCTAACTCTATCAACAAACAAATTTTCATCTTACTTTTGAAACGACTTGAGAAATACGCTGCGAAAGCGGGCAGAGTCCAAGTCGGAGAAGTATGAGCAGTATGGTATGAACCAACCTATCAATGGTTCACGAGTCATTACAGCGGTAAACTCGGTAATGTAAGGAATCAATACATCCATTGGTGCTTGTTGCCACACTATCGCTGTATTCACCAGCAGCTGTTGCCATATAGCCGTCGACTCAAGTGTTTCCGAAAGCTTCGCATTCTTTGAAATAGGCTTAAGACATTGTAGCAAACTACCAACAATGAGCTGCCAGTCGACGATACGAGTTCCCTTTCTCACTCCTGATATTGTTCCCAAGCATCTGACATAAAGGATATTGCGTAGAGGGGATTCAGCGCGAGTACCGTCGCCTGTGGCGGCGTCCGCGATCGCTTTAGGAATCGGGACGAAGGTCTCGGCAGTTGAGTGATGAACTAAACTCACAAGTACGCCACATACAACCTCTGACCAGTTTATTGGCTCTAGAGAGAGGCATTGATCATCCGGCACAGAGCGCACTAGAATTTGGATAATATCGGGCCCCGTTGTATGTATACCGCGACCTTGGCCCTTCACTGCCTCAGAGAACATGGTCATGAGTCCATGGTAGTATAATTCTAGATTGCGGTTGTCTCTGCTGGCAGCCAAGTCATCACGGACGTGTCGAACGAAGGGTTCTAGAGCCTTCTCTTTATTCGCCGGGGCTGCAGCCTTTTTAACTAGGAAGCTCAATGCTTCTGCAGCAAATCTCGTAATATGAGCAGGGGTTCGGGCCTTTCCAAGCAGAGGCGCAAGCAAGTCGTAGGTAGGCCTCAAGTCTGGGACGAGTAGTTTTGAGAGATATTTGAATAAAAAAGCGAGACAAGCGAACGTCCACTCTATGACGGCTGCGTCTTGGGGCCGACTAGCGACCTGAATGATGAGAGAAAGAGCCCGTGGGTAGTGTTTCTTAAACCGCATGCCCAAGTCGTGCGCAAAGGCAGTCAGCAGGTCGAACAAGGGTTCTAGTGACTCCATGTCCTGCATTGAGATATATTTCTCGAGTAGATCCATGATGCGCCCTTCGAAGTGTAGTATCTGCGGTAGACTGTCGCAGAGCGGCTGCAACTCCCTCTTGAAGGAGGTAAAGCCCTTGGAGAGATTGAGTTCGGCCCATTTCTCCAGGCCATTTTTGAGATACGAAGTGGTCGTCTCGAGATCTTCGGCGTCGAGGTCATGGCGGCGGACTCTTCGTAGGGGATCGAGGGAATGGAGCTTGGATATCTTGGTTGAGAAGGACTCCCATCGGTGGTTCTTCTGGTGGGAGGTTCCGCCGGTTTTGCTTTTCCGGGATTTGAAGACACGCCCGGACTGTACTGAGGGCATCTTGGCCGCCTTCCGGTGCAGGGTCTACCGGGCGTGTTATTGGCGGTTGTTATCAAGAAGGTTGTTGGTTGAGGAGGATGGAGGATGTCTATTATAAGAGTCGCGACAGTTCGCCCCACCACTAAAATCGCATCTCAGATGTCCCCAACTTGAACTTTTTTTAAGCTCAGGAGCGCTAATGCAAGAAGATAAGACCTGATAAGCCTGACAGCATCTTATCGGTTCTTATCGTGGCCTATCGATATACTTATGTATTCTGTAAGCCACAGCTGAAACGAAACCATGAAAAGCCACGATGGCGAGCCACTACGATTCGATCGAATCAGCCACAGTCGATCGAGAAGCCACAGATTGAGAGCCACCGTGCCTTGAGGAACGAAAGGCTTCTTTTTCCGCCCCCTTTTTCTCTCCCACCCTAACGCCACTTTTCTGTGCCACTATCCCTTTACCACCATTATTCAGCTTCTCAAGTCACAATTCAATTTTCACAGGCCACACTTCACAAGCCTCAAGAGCGACGTTTCGAAATGCCAGGAGCTGATCTAAGAGCTACATAGAATGGTGAGAGCCTTGGCATCTGTGAGGGTGGGATCCAGCTAGCCAACCAAAACGCGGAAATCTCTGACTAAGCGGCTAGGTTGCCCAGTTTCATCGACGACTTTCTATCTATCTACTTCCGTATGTTTGCCTGCTTGGGAAGAAGACGTGGCGAGGATGAGTATTGAACTATGACAGCGAAAGTGGCAACATCGTGCCTATACTAGCGGCGTTTCCAGAGTGACGTAGACAACGAGCAAGAGTTTGTGTGTGTAAACAAGTCTAATAAAAGTTCGATTTCGCACGCGATTAATTAATTCCTACTTAATTTTCAGCTCCTTTTTCATCTAGCCAACGCGGCTAGAGTATTAACCCGTATTGTCCTACTTCGCTATATTTTTGAAATTTAAACTATAACCAGCTGGCCCTAGCTTCTATGCTGGAGGAACATGCCTCTGGCTATGTATACTGCTTATTTTTAGTCTCTGTATATGATTATCGACAATGGACACAGGCTGGTTACCCCTTTCTCCGCCTGCCACCGCCTACCTGATTTGACATCTAGCCAGCCACCGCTAACTGGGAGATAAGAGTGGCTGAAAGTGGGTAAGAATCAATATGCACGAGCTTGCTTGCTCCCAAGCATCGCATCTCGCTGGCAGCCTTAATCCTGTGCTTTTAGTATAGCCAGCGAGGCAGGTGACCTTAGCACACTACGTGATATATAATACGTGCCCGCTGTCATCGTTTTTGCTTTCTTTCATTCCGCCAATTTAACCCTTTTTTCTTTTTCTTTTTTTGAAGTTGAACAAGGCAAAAATGGCATCGCCACATCACCGCCACCAAGAGTCACTTGAACGCATTCTCAACTTCTCCCCACATCCATCACTCTTGGAGACAGAGCTGCGCAACCATGCCAGCAGTAGACTATATGGCATCTGCCAGCATTTTGACACCGGGCTACGTAAGGGAGATTACAGCCGGCCTCGGCTTGTTCGTTATACCTATGAATATTCACTCTCTCAAGAATCTGGAGATTACTTCTTACGCTTTTTCTTTAGAGCTATCGATCTTCAAATTGATGGGAATGAGCCTATTCGTTTCGAAGATATCCGCTCGGATTTCTTTGACTTTGCGGAGCATCTATTTAACAACTTTTTTTTGCCTAGTAATGCCCTGCCGCAACCTTCACGCCACTTTTTACTGATAATATCTTAGTGAAAGCCTCTACAAAGAAGACGCCGCAGCCTTCCCCAGCCTTGCATTCTGCAGTTTTGGAAGCACAAGGGGGCGCGCATCAGTATGTCGGAACCGGACCCCGTTTATCAGTTCTTCGGAGGGATTGTCTTATCCGTGATCGTCATCGTTGTGTAATATCGCGAGTTTTTGATCTTGCCGAAGCCGATGAACGCTTCGATACCCCTGGTGGTGCTCGAGACGACGATGGGAACCTCCTAGCGGATGAACCACACGACCCGGCATATCTTGAAGTGGCCCACATTCTACCACACTCCCTTACGCAAGTCAACCGAGAGGGTAAACTAGTAAGCATCTTCTACCTAAGAGAGCTCTTCTTGACTAAAATTTCCTTTAGGATCCTTCTAAAGAATCTGCACTTGCGATACTTAATATGTTCGATTTTGGTGTTGCGGAACTTATCCAAGGCCCGGAAATCGACCGTCCACGTAATGCTATTACTCTTACTCCTCAGCATCATCTATCGTTTGGTAGTTTCAAGGTTTACTTCGAACATGTTGCTACCACCGATCACACTTATACGATCAGAACATTTCATAAACAGAACTATGTCCGGCGAGCACCATTTCCTATAACCCGTCAGCTTTATCTTACACCCGAGCGCACAATCGAGCCTCCATCGCGTCGACTGCTAGCTCTCCATTGTGCTATTGCACATATCCTGCATCTTTCAGGTGCCGGCGAGTACATCGATAAAATCTATCGTGATATAGAGGAACATGGAGTACAGGCGGATGGGTCTACTCCACTAGGCCACTTTATATCTCTTGCTATCAGCGAGCAGAGCTCTTCTGTTTATACCTAGAAAGTAAAACAGTAGGCAAGGCTCATTCAAAACCGATTAAGTATACCGTCCTCGACCACTATGGCGATGCAGCTACCTCTCATGCTGGAGGATGTCCTTTTCACTTCTAGGCCCTATAAGACAATCCCAGGGCGGCGCGTGAAGAGAGCGCGTAGTAAAACTAGGCGCTAAGCCTGCTACTTATTACCCCGCGTTCTATACCCCGCGTTCTGTATGTACCCCTCGCATGGCTTGGAAGGTGCGCTGCAACTCGTTGCCATCGAGATCTCATCGATCAGCGGCACCTTTTGTCTTATCTACCTACCTATGGCGGGGGGAAGAATTGTAGGTAGTGGTTGGTGTGGAGCGTGGGTACGGTAGGGTGGGTTAGTAGAGGTGTATCATGCTGGCGGTGGTGGGCAGTGGTGACGACGAGTCTCTAATGGTGCTTACCTAAAAGACAAGTACGGTGGCCCATTGCTCCAGGTATGCCAAAACCCTACCTAGGTAGGTACCCTTTAACATCAAGACTACGGAGTATTACAAGGTCATTTTTAGAACTAAAACTCGAATAACTCAACAATAACAGGATTTATAGAGATATTTCGTATATTAGTTTATAGATTATTTAATTGCACATTTAATGATATAATTTATATAGATATATATCGCTATATTCTTTGGTTATGCTTAAGTAAATACAATAAAATACTTGAATAGCGCCTAGGTATGCAGACATACTTAAACAGGCATATACCTAAATAGGTAAAGCCTTTTAGCTGATATAATTCACCTTTTACCTATTTAGGTAAAGCCTAATTAGACAAGTGGGTATTACGCGCGTTCTGATTGGCTATAGCCCTTTTTTATGGGGAGCTACCCTTCACGAGCAATAAATCAGGAACCCGCCTACATGCGCAAACAATCTCGCAAGTTACTCCTAGATACTGTAGCTTCAAGATCAAGATCAACAACTAGACGAAACTAGCTTGCACTTTTCCGCTCCTCTTTCTGCCACCTGTTTTTCTTTCAGGATCTCCAGCTTCCCATCGCAAGCCATGGCGGCTAAAGTGTATGCCCGCTTCATATCAACCAGATGCTCAATGAGGTACAGACTACTAATTGTGACTGTAACAGGATCGTACTGGGCAGCGTGGATGGCAAGCTCCAAGAGGCATTCACGAAGCTTGAGACGTTGCACAAGAAACAGAACTTTGCTTTTGCTATTGTCACCGGAGATCTGTTCGGCGCTGATGAGGACGACGAGGTTATCCACAAACTCATCGATGGCACCATTCATGTGCCTCTTTCCACCTATTTCACGATCGGCACAAGGCCTTTACCCCCAGCAGTAGTTGAGCGCATTCAAAAGGATGAAGATGTAAGAGTTAAATTAATTTCTTCCGGGCAATACCGTCCCCTTCCCATACTGACGGCCGCTTACAGGTTTGCGACAACCTCCATTTCCTCGGAAAGCGCAGCACCACGAAGACATCAGATGGAATACGCATCGTCACCTTAGGAGGAGCTTTGGATGCATCAATAATCGGCGGCCAGTCATGGGACCAACACCTTCCATTCCATACAGTAGCTGATGCGAAGGCATTGCGAGGCGCTAACACGGCTGATATCCTCCTCACTACTTCATGGCCCGCCGCTGTTACAACGAACTCCAATGTCGCCGTTGCGCCGGAACACATGGACGCCATTCTAGCTTCGGCGGAGACAGCAGAGCTGTGCGCCGCACTGAAGCCGCGATACCACTTCTCCGCGTCACCCGCCGCATTTTTCTACGAGCGCGAACCATTCTTGCATCCCCCAGCTAATGACGACTCCGATAGCAAAGCCATAACACGATTCATATCACTTGCACCCTTCGGCAACTCCTCCAAGGCGAAGGCGCTCTATGCCTTCAATATCACCCCTGGAGAGACTATCACTTCCGTGCCTGCCGGCTTTACTCCTTCTCCATTTCTCTCCAGTGCAAGGAAGCGCGCGCCACCGGATGATGAAGGGCAGTTCAGCCGATTTGCCAACAATAATGACCGACGTGGTGGTGGACGGCACAAAAAGGCCAGGCGCGAGCCCCCTCCTGGCCCAGACCGCTGCTTCTTCTGTCTTAGTAATGTGGAAGTAGACACGCACATGATCTGCTGTATAGGAACAGAGGCGTACGTGACTACCGCCAAAGGACCCTTACCTGACCAGGACCATTTCGCCTCTTCTGGTCTCTCCTTTCCTTGCCATCAATTGATCATCCCGCTTTCGCACGAGCCAACGTTCCAGGGAATGGGCGCAGACGCGGAAAAGGTGTTCAAAGAGATGACCCGGTTCAAGGAAGGTATGCAAGCTATGGTCGCTTCACAGTCAAAGCATAAGCTCGGCGCAGTCACCTGGGAAATCAGCCGCCAAAAGGGTATTCATATTCACTGGCAGTTCTTGCCCGTGTCACATCACCTAATTCGCAAGGGTCTTGTCGAGGCCGGTTTCAAAGTCGAAGCCGAGAACCAAAAATTCCCCCCATTCCAGGAAACAGATCTCGGACCTGCTACTAACGAGCCGAGTGACTTCTTCCGCGTGTGGATCTGGTCCGATGATGGAGAGACCGGTATTCACAGTAAAGAGCTCGTTATGCGACTGGACGACAGCGTCCGATTTGATCTCCAATTCGGTCGTCGGGTTATGGCAAAGCTCCTAGGTCTCGAGGCCCGCTTGTCGTGGCGCGACGTTGTCCAGTCCATGGAGGAGGAGGTCGAAGATGTTGACAAGTTCAAGGCTGCTTTCAAGCCATGG
Source organism: Xylaria sp. FL1042 (assembly GCA_022495085.1). Classification (NCBI taxonomy): domain Eukaryota; kingdom Fungi; phylum Ascomycota; class Sordariomycetes; order Xylariales; family Xylariaceae; genus Xylaria; species Xylaria sp. FL1042. Next base: position 61,478 of record MU380326.1, read on the forward strand.
GACTTTAGCCTGGAAGAATAGGTCGGTATGTTCTTCGCTGGATGGCGTTGGCGTTGCTGGTTCGGAAATGTTGAGATACCCGCATTACTGGTTTCTGCATCATTCGGAGTTCTGCTGTTCTAGGTGTTTTATTAACGATTGCTACTATGCTTCCACCTGGATGGCTGTGGAATAGTCATATTTGTATATTTACGGTGCATTTGCGAAGCCATTAGAGATTAACTAGCTCCAGGAAAACTTCATCGTCTGAGCAAGCTGCTCCTGAGAAGCATGAATGCTGATTTACAAAATAGAGCGTTGATTTACCCAAACCTTCAATCAATATTATATTTTGAAATGCTATCCCGCTTAAAATTCAATTCTAGTGAATAACGCCACCCGTTTGTCTACCAAAGTCAATATATCTCATCAAACTCTAGCTTGTCCGCCTCCTCCTTAAATATCTTCCGTAATCGGCGCTGGTGCCACCAGGCCAGAGCAGTAACGATGCTTATCAAGCCAACTGACGTGCTACCGGTGACGGTCCACCAGGCATCGGCAGCTTCGATGGCTTCTTGGCTATTCGTACTTATTTGGAAATACGCTTCCGGGCCGTTGAGGTAGGGCCAGTATACCGCGGGTACCTATTGTAGGAAAAGAAGACGTAAGCACCGTACAATACCGGGGAATTCGGTTAAAGTCTCGGGCCAACCTAAACAAAGGACAGTGAAGGGGAGATTGGTGGTAATGGCAATGTTAGTGGGCTGAGATAGATAGACAGGACGAACTCACTTGACACAAACAGTTTCTATATACCCCGAGCAGTTGCAGCATTGTTCCGCCCACGGCGGCGAAAACGGCGAAAAATCCCACGAATACCTGTCCGTACCAGCAGAAACGCTTGGCGATAGGCGCTATCTCGGACCAACGGGTGCCATATCTGACCCGTAGTCGCGCAGCCAGGGCCCATATGATCATCTCGCAGACCTGGCTTGTGGCATAGATGAGGTATACTAGGCTACGGCACTGCACGAATCGAGATTCCTCATTAGCGATACATATTTCTCGTTTACGTCTCAGAAAAAGAAAGGTGCGTTTGGAGACAAGTATTCACTGTAAATAAAAGCACTCTGGTGTGGAGGGAAAGTAACGAGACTTACAGAAAGCCCATCCCGGGGCGTATGATACGACAAAAGGGACGCCAACGCAGTAGGCGCCAGGACCAAAAACAGCGAGCTCACAGCAACATACGAGCAATCCTGCGCATCAAGCGTGAGCCGTGCGCGCAGCTTCGCAGGCAAGATGCCCTTGCCGAGGCGATGAAGCGTCATAGACGTCTCGTAATCGTTGACGGCCTCCTGGATCCACTGACGCTTATTCAGGCCGCGTTTCCAGAGCTTGACGGTGCGGAAGCGGCCCTCGAACGCCAGCTCGACGGGGTTGTACCCCTCCATCAGGCGCAGGATCACGGCGATCGGCCTACATTCCTTCGCCTTCTGGACGCGCGAGCGCAGGAAGCTCATCTCGTATTGGTCCGGCGCTGCCGAGTTCGCGCCGTCGTAGACGATGGCGTCGAGGGTGCTGGGGCTGTTGGCGGCGAGCATGGCGCAGGCTATTATTGCTAGGTAGGGTATCACCATCCACCCTGTTGAGAGATATCAGTCGATAGATCAGGGTGGAACAGCGGGATTGGAGCGAGCGCCTTCGAATATGCCATTCAGGGGTAGTATACTTACACATGCCAAACGCTAAAGCGTGGGCGGTATCGTTGTCGCCCAAGCTACTCTCGCTGTCAATGACGGTGTAGATAAAACCACCGACGAAGAACAGGATCGACGCCCCAACCGTAGATCCAAAGCTACCAAAAGTCATATATGAGCAAGCCAGAAGTGATTCAGCCAATACGACAAGCTTACTCACCTCGCCTGTGAATTCAGCAAAGACTTGAGCTTAGTAGGCAGCGAAACAACCTGCTGCATGCCCCCCTCCCCATCCATCCTCGACGCCTCGTACTCATCCACCATAGTCATAATGCGCTTCCAGATACTATTATGCACAAGCCGATGCGGCACAGGCATCTTATCGCTCTCGGAATCGCCCGAGCCACTATCCCCCCCATACGCAGCCCGCGCGCCCTCCTCAACCGAATCCGAGTCCGACCTCTCGCGCATCGCCATGCGGATATTCCCACAGACGACAGCGAGCAAGAGCTGCGCGCGCAGTCTCATGGGGATATTCGGCGACTTCCCCTTGCGCGGCGAGAGGAACTCGAGCACCTTGCGGTCGAGCGCGTACTCGTAGACGGCGCTCAGGAGCATGGGCCCCGCAAAGGCGAAGCAGATGGACAGCCACACGACCGTGTCGAGCAGCGTCAGCGTCAGGGCGCCGAGGAGCCGGATCCAGTACGTCGCGAGGCCGACGACGGTCCGCGGGTGCCCGCGGAAGACGATGTCTGGGATCGCGAGCTTCCTCGTTCGCGGGACGTTGGTGCAGAATGCTAAGCATGGCACGATGAACTGTACTAAGGGGCCGACCCATTGTTGTAGGATGGTGAAGTGCGAGATCTCCCAGCCGGGACATTTGTCTACGCACCAGTTGTATGTTACTGTTTCTTATCAGAGATAATTACTTGCGTACATAGACGTGGGGAAACAAGCAGAAGAGGAACGAAGGATAAATATCAAGGTAACTAGGTAGCGTAGTATGTGGCTTTCGGTGGAGGAGGTAGTGATGGCGGCGCCTCAGCAGAGAATACTAACCAGATATTCTACGTACCTCTTACAACCGGCGCGCCACTCCTATCGCCAGTGAACTGGGAGCCGCACGGGAACGCGCCATTCTGCGCCGCATATTCCAAGTCTTCTATAGAGACGCTAGAATCGACGAACGAGGGGCTAGCATACGAGAGGTTTCCATCCTGGTAAACAAGGGACTCATTGAGGGCAACGAGGCAGCAATGGGTGAAGCTCTGGCCGCCGAGAGTGACAGGTCGCGAGTCCGGCGAATCGGGGAACAGGCCGGCGAGTTGCGGGAAGAAGCTCGCAACGCCGAGGGCCATGTTACGCTATGCCTATACCTATACCTATACCTATATAAAGATGTCCTCTCTCCGTCCTGCGACTCGGTACCGTTCAAAGCATAACGTAACAGAGATCCAACAAACAGAAGAGAGGAAAGAAAGAGAGAAACTCATGAGTAGGTGCACCACCTAACTACCTAACCTAGGCGTTTAATCTAATCTCATCGGCGACGACGACGACCTCACTCTTCCCACGAATGAAAACTCCACCACGCCGGTTTGCCCGCCCTTTTCTCACAGCTCACGGCGCAGGGCGGGGCATCCGAGCGTACCTAGGTAGGTAGACAGGTAGCTGCACGGCGCTACGAACGCCATGTCTTATGCGGCAGCCAGCGACGCCAATGAGGGCTTGCGCGAGGGAAGCTGTGAAGAATGCATGGCGAACTAGTCTTGATATATCGAAGTATCGAAAACCTGATAGGCCACGCGCAGACCGAATCGGTATTGGAGTCGGGCCTCTTATTCGCCCACGATAGTTATCATGATACGCCCAACCTCCCCCAAGCTTGCAGCAGCTCTTGACTACTAACTCTATATGAGCTTCTGTTCAGCGTAGCTTTCTTTTTCGCTTCCTAGATAGGAAGCAAGTGGCCGATATGGGGTAATAATGTCATTTCAGTATACTGAGCACCCCACACAAAATGTCACGGTAATACCCAGCGGTCGGCGATCTACGCATAGGTTCCCGTAGTATTGTTACCCGCGGATCTATCCTTTTCACTGTGTCTAAGTACCGGCATCTTCCATCTTTTTCCAGAAGCAATCCCCGCAGTACTGCTCCCCCGCTCGGAACCAGCCTCTCTCTCTAATTCGAGGAATGGGCGAAGAGCTGACCTGGGAGACGGTGTACGAACAGAACAGATACAGGTACGTGATAGGAGCAAGTGGAAAAAAGCTGCAAGCCACCTGCATCACCCACCATGCATGGCGTTTTTACGGAACTCGGCACAAGACAAGATAAGCAGATAAAGACGCTCCGAATCATGTATTAGAAGAAGCAATGAATCCACGATATGGTTTCGGGGGGAAACCAGAACACCGGTAATTCGATGTGGTGTTTTGAATAGGTAACGTATGTGAGACGTTAGTTAGGTCAGGTGATGTCACCTTGGCATAAGTAGCAGACGCCATTGGCGCTTACAATGAACAAATAAAGGCCTAGATAATAAGTCCCAGACTGCAAGTCCAATCAACAACTCTCGATATGGTTTGTTTGCTCATATTCATGTAAGGGGTATCTGTTCTAACGAGCGATTTCTATAAGGTTCCAGTCCGAAGTAGACAGCCCACGTCGCTCAGTAAGCTTCTATTCTGTGGTGCTTTTATTGTTAGCATGGCCCATGCCCCAGTTAATCCAGTCAGAAAAGAAAGCACCCTGAATCTTGATGTTGCCTTTCTGACAATCCGCAAAAGTTTTCGCATATACAGCGTTGATTCGATCAACATTTTCTTTGTCGGCAGCCCACAAGTTAGATGCGACTAGTAAACTCGCCGTTGACGCAGCTTTTCCAAACGCATGTGATACATCCTTCGAAGCCTCCGCATGAATTTCTATTAAGAGTTCGACTTGGGCTTCTGTGTCGACCTGTGATTCCTTACTCCGGATCTTCTTGGACGCCTTCGTGAACTCTGTAAGAATGTTCATCGCTTTATTTGAAAGAGGTTTGGCAGTCGTTGTCCGTACGAGCTTCATAAGTGGGAGAAGAAGGCCATAAGCCAGGACGTTCGATGCTTCTTGTTTGACGTAAATGTTGAGCAAATCCAGCACTCTGTGCTTGAAGAGGATGACAGACTCTTTGGCGTCTTTCTTTTCATTCTTTCGTTTGGTATTTTTGATCTGGTGCTTGAAAACATCGACAAGCTTCTCGTCTAGTGCCATCATTTCCGAGTCGGTCATGTCTGAATCATTTTCAGATGACTCAGCTTCTTGGTCCTTATCGAGGCGGTGGCTGTTGAGGACTTTGGCAAGGGCATCGTCAAGGGCGGCGAGATTAGCGTCCTCTGCATCGTTGTTCTCGTCGTCACCCTCTTCTTCTTCACTTTGATCTTCGTCCGCACCTCCATCCGATGTTACATCAGCTCCGTTCAGTGTCACAAATTCAACATCAGAGCTAATTTTAGATATCTCATCTTCGTCGGAACCTTCGTTATCGCTACCAGAACCGGACTCTGCAGCATCAGCCATGTCTGCATCTTCATTGTTCTCAAATATCGCTTGGTAGCCTCTTGAGTTTTCTTCAGCTAGCAAATGCTCTGTGAGGAGTTGAAGCGCTTCAGACGATATCTGTGAGGTGAACGCATCGAAAACCTGCTCGCTAATTTGGCGTAGTATAGGAGACTGCCTAGACACCAGAGCCAGAAGAATATCTACCAGAAGCTCTGACGCCCCAGCTTCTTTACCCTTCATTTTTTCGGAGCAGGTTTCAATATCTTGTAGGATGTCAAGTGCGTCTGGTGCACCATTGTACAGTTGTAAAAGAGTAGTTGCATAGAGTAGTGCGAGGCCCGATGACAGATTGCTCGAATTATCGCTTGATTTCTCGGGCGACTTGAGGAGTTTCGCCATCGCTTTCAAGGCACCTTTGCGTTTATTTTCGATCTCGTCACTCATTGCCACGGCTGTCGGTTTCACTGATCTGACGGCGTCACAGAGATATTCGGCACTGCTGTGTTTCTTGGTCACCTTGGAAAAGGCAGAACTAAGGCGATTACGGAATATGTCCCTAGTTTTTTCAGAAAGGGGAGGGGTGAACTCTTCTTCTAAAGAATAAGCACAAGAGGCCAACTCCTTGACACCGATCTCAAGGGCGCTTTTGCTATCAGCATCAATAGAGTCGGTGTCAGATACTTTGGCCTGAATGGTCATCTTAAAAACGTAGTCCGCATAGGCTTGTCGTAGCTTCTCAGCATCCTCGGGTGCACTAGATTCGTTAGGACAGACACACATACGAAATGGGGGAGATGTTTTACTTCTTTAGGTCCAGAACTGGTTCACGGAGAAGCTTAAGAACCTTCTTCGAATTGGCAGGGGTGGCCCATTGTAGGAGACTCTCGATCGTCTTAGTAGCAGTGCGCTGATCAAAATCGTAGAGCCCGAATTTACCAGTGAGCTCTTTTAATGTAGGTATTAACAGCTCAGGATGGGCTTCAACGGCCTTCTCTATCGATTGGAGGGTTTTCAAAGCGGCGCGGTGAAGATAGCGATCTTCTTTTGCTGCTTGGTTGATCAAGCACTTCGTCAAATTGCGCGTGAAGAGCTCTTTGACTAATGACTTATCCGTAGCAGCCAGTACGTGGATATACTTCTGAAAGAGCATAAAGCCGCGGAATTTCTGACCGTCCGAAGCGGTCTTAGAGAAGAGTCCATCTGAAACATAGGTGATTAACAAGAATAAGCTATATATGTGTGAATTCAAGGCCAATACTTACCATCAATGACGGTAGTCCAGAAGAGCTTGACTTGGTCTTTAGTATGCTTCTTATCGGCAGTATTTGACTCTAACAAGGTGGCTAGAACCAAGTCCCAGACAAAATGCAGCTGCGCTGTCCAATTACCCTGTTTCAGTTTAGGGGCTGTCGCATCCTCTCCGGTGTCGTTTGCAATGTTCTCTTTAAGTACTCGGGCGACTTCTGGGAGAGCGACAGAGCTCAGAGGGTCGACCCAAGGCTTTGGCGGGACTTTGATATTTGGATAACAGCTTCGGGCGCGCAACCAGATACCAACCCCCTCGGCAGTCTTTCCCAAGCCCATGTCAGAGAAACCCTGGAGCGCCGTTTCTGCTTGTTCTTGTCCCATCTGTGGAAGGCATTCTACTATAACCCATCCACAGTGCGATCGCATCCAAGCCTTTTTCTGGGCCATCTCCAGCAACAAGTCCAATACTTTAGGCCACCTCGCGCTATCTGCGAACAGAACCTTGGCTTCAACAAAGCATTGTACACCAAATAGTCGCCCAAAGAAGTAATCTCTTTCTTCCTGCCCAGGAACGTTGCCGCCGACTGTTGTTGCATCGACCAGCACATTCAGCATTTGATCAAATGTGAGGCCAGGAAACCTGGTCTTGGCCAGGTCAGGTGGCCCGAACAGCTGGCGCAAAATCTCGGTGAGGACGAGGCTGAAGCCGAGGCGGGACGCGTTGCGAGAGGTTGCGAGACCACGAAACAATCTCTTTTCAAGATGCCGCTTCAAAGCCGACTCGGAGCCAGCCAGCAAGCCTGTGACCAGAGCATCGGCAGCGGCAAGACGGTCATTGTTGTCGAGGCTTCCGAGTAGCTCATATATCTGAGCTTCGCGTTTACGATTTTCGCCCGTATTTGTGTCTGCAAAGGGCGAATTGTCGAGTTCGAGGGATTTCGATTCAGGGCCACTAGTGGCAAGCTCATCGGGTTTGACGCGCTTCTGAGACGGCTGTCCGTTGACGGCACCGACCTTGTTGGTGCCGCGCTTACGCTTTCCTCCCATGACAAAAGTTCTATATTTCGTGAGAAACTGGGAAAGGCGAAAATGCGAAAACTGCAAAGGTACGAAGATACAATGAAATATCGGACTATTTAGAGGATGTGCAGCGTCTAAGTTGCATTATTAGCATCATAAACCAAGCTTGCACATATGCGACCAGGGTAGAGGGGCAGCTTTTTTTTCTGCCAGGCAATATTGTACAAGAACCCTTCACCCCTTCACCGCCCGACGCATCTCTCCACAAAGGTTAGGCGGTGAAGAAGCCCCCCAAACTCCGGTACGTACCTCTATAAGTAGGTACCTACGAGGTAGGTACACAAGGTTACCTAGTACTTACTTAATAGCTAGATCAACAGCATGGCCACTTAGGAGGTTCTTTCTATTACAAGTCATATATAAAGGCTTTATCGAGAGCATCACAATACTTACATTTAGCACGTTACTATATAATAACTACGTTTTCGTTTTAGCAGATGTGGTTTACTATTGCGGTTGCATTCCGTCTTGATATTTTAGGAAAATATATAATTGACGATAGATACACTCCGACTTCCAGGCCGGATATCTCGATGTAGACTACAGTAGAGCTGGCGTCAAGGCGCATATTAGGTATACCCAGCTGGCCACCTAGCATACTCTTAAGGCTTTCTCGACTATACGAGGTAATGACCAAACAACCCAACACAAGGGTCTTCACCAAAGTGCACGTCAGCGTCCTTCCACTATACCTTCTCGGCATCAGAAAGGTCCGTTCGCTCCTTGAACCTTCGAATAGCCTCTATCGCCTTCTCCGCCTCATCAAGGGACGAGAAGCGATACTCGATGATCCTCTCATGAAGATCACACTCGACGGCAGCTTCAAGCTGGTATGGGAAATCGAACACTTGGGCATTCAAATATTCTCGGCTGATGAGAGAAAATGGACCTTCTATGAAGACCACGCGCGACTTGTCCGATGGTTCTTGGCTCCTCCCGGTCATTCGGTTCATCTCCACCGTAACCTTCTGCCCGTTGACCATGATCAGGCCCTCTTTATATCTTTCCATCACGTTCTTTACACCCTCAAGATTCCAGAAAGTGACGTTGGCCGCCGAGCTATGGATACGGCGGGACGAGCTTTGCAATGCTCACTGAGAAAAGCTTGCCGCAGAGGTCAAAAGCAAAGCACACATCTCTCAGACTGCTGCCTATGGGGATATCTGAGATCCATACACAGGTATTCTCCGGGTCATCCACCAAGGCAGGACCTTGATACGGGTTGCCCAAGTCTGTAGCATAGCATGGCGGTACGGGAAGGGGTCTGTCGATGTCCCATCCGATGCCGGCGTCACCCTGGGCACCAATGATACCGGTGCTGGGCTGGATGCGAGCGTCGTAACCGATGTCAGGTTGATGCTGTGCGCCACGTTGAATGCTAATCCCGTCCTGAACCATCAAACCGTCCTGAGCGATCACACTCAATCCTGGCTTACCAGCCGTGGCTTGACATCCTTCGTTGGATTTGTATTCCTCGCCGGGCTCAAGTTGGGTGCCGGCCGTCCCGAGCTCATATCCGCCGAAATTGGCTTGGCTTCCAGTCCGACCCAATTCAAAAAGACATTTAGCCCAGAGCTCATTGGAGCCACTGTGGCCAGCTGTCGCGCTCAAAAACGACGCCGTTGACGCGCACAGCGCTCAACGGCTATATATATGACCCACAGTAGTGTGACACCAGCGCTCCGCACAAGCAAAACAAAATAAATAAAGCCCTTTTGACTGATTTTGACTGATTTGGGCCTTGATTTCGATGTATTTGACTAATTTGGCTAGTTTTTGTGTTTGACTTGGCTTAGATACTTGCCAAATATATAAGCCAACCAAAAATTTAGCGCTCAGTGTTGGAACAATAATATAAACGGTCAACAGCTGTACGAGTAGCCAGAGGCCATCTGTACGGCTAGGGGGGTCAAGGGGCTATTTAGATAACTAAGAGGTCACCTGATAGGGTGTTAGGTGACCAGGGCCCACCTGGATTACTTATAGATAGCCTTCCTTTTGTGTATACTTTTGTATTACCTTTTAAATAGATTAGACTTGACTAAATACTCTGTATTGCGTGTCTCTTTTGTGGGCTGGTAACGCTAGCTATTTATACATACGAATTTGTACGGAGCCTATTCAACACTTAGCGCTTTTTTTTTACTCCGAATGGCGGCCTAGAGGCCCCCAAATATCCCCGTAACTATACAGCTATATAGGCCATATACTAACGCGGTTAACGCGGTCAACGCGGTCAACACAATAGCTAGCAAAGTTAGGTAATCTTAAGTGTAAAGGTAGGCAAAAGTTGTTGGATTTGGTGATTTCAGGCTAGGCTACAAAAGGGAGCTTATGAGGCATTTGCGTAATGAGCGCATATTACAGCCTATAACGGCTAGTGTGGTGGATACACCAGTTTCATACCTATTTTGTATGAGGTATAAATGTACGCTACACAGTTAGAATTCAGGGCTAAAAAACGATCACTTCAACAATAGTTGAGCAGATTACTAAATATAGCAAATATAGCGTATATAGCAAATACAATAATATTGCACCCGAAAAAACCTATAATTTAATAATTAAGAGTTTTACCTTTTTATACTCTATTAAACGCGCTTTTTAACTACGCTAAAAAGCTTATTACTTACTTAACCGGCTTAATATTAGAAAATAACTTAATTTAACTCTTTTAACGACTTTTTTTTATAGAAAAAAAAACTTATTTTAATAGCTTATAATTAAAGCTTATAAAACTATATAAAGCCTAGCGATAAGCGAGCTTTATAGCTTATAAAACTAAGCGCGCTAGTGATTACAACTTATTTTTTAAGCCTTTTTTTTTTAGCCGACTTTATAATAGCTACTTTTTTAAATTTTACTTAAGCTAGAAGGAGCTAGTTATTAATAGCTTAATAGTTTTACAACTTAAAGTTTAAGCGCTATAATAGCTACTAAATAAAATATATTAAGCTTGCTAAATAAATGCGAAAAATAATATATTTTAACTATTAAATAATATATATAAAAGCTAATTAAAAGCTTAATTAATAATATAATAACTTAAAAAAGCTTTAAAGCGTATTTAAAAAGCTTTTTAAGTTTAAGTATTAAGTTAAATATAAAGCATTTATTAACGCTACAGCTAAAAAACAAATAAATAAGCTTATTAAATAAACTAACAAGTAGTTAAATAAGGTTATTAAAATATTTAGCTAAAGCGCTATAATCGACGCCTTCGAGCTAATTATTAATTTAAAAAAAGCGCTGCAGAAAATATATTTAACGTGGTTTATATTATTTAAAAGCTTTTAAAGCAAAGCAATTATAAATAATATTTTAAATTATTAGGATATTGCTATAGCTTTACGCTAAAAAGCTATTATATTAAGCGTGATATGTTTATAACTAAGCAAGAAAGTTATTGCCGGCAGCGCTTTTAATATTTATTAAACCTTTGGCGTGCTAAATGTTAATAAGTCTAATAATAATAATAATAAAAGCAAGAACGCTAGTTAACACGCCGACTTAAAAAGCAAATATAATTACCTATTTAATAACTAAATAATAAGTTTATTACAAAGGGCTATTAAGCGCTTTAAAGCAAATATGCGTACTTAAATAAAGCAGGAAAATTTTAATATATTAAACTGTTTTATTTGCTTTAGCAAGCACTTAATAACAATTTACTAGTACGCGTTTTTAAAGCTTTATTTTAATAGTTAAAGGCTTAATTTAACTATTAAACAGCAAGCTTGTTAGCGAATATATAACAATAAAGGCGCTAAGCGCGCATATAAACAAGCCTAAAAAAAAGTAACCTGGTTAGCTATAAACTAAAGGGCTAGCGCTGCAAGTACTTTTTAAAAGCTAGCAAAATTATATTTTATTATATATTTTATTTTAGCTGCTAAATCCTTTAAAAGCTTTACGCAGTAAAAAACCAAGTAAGCTATAGGCTGCTCGATAGCTTAATAACTTATAAAGACCTTTTATAATAGCTGCTAAATCTTATATATTAAAAAAAAAAGTTTATAAAAAAGCATATCACCTATTATTAACAAGATTAAAGCTATTAAATACTTTAATAGTTAATATAATAAAAAGACATTTAATTATAGCTGCTAAATATTATAACAGCTTTACTTACTGCTTAAAAATAAGCCTACTAATTATTAAACGCTTAAAACAAGCCTGCTATATACTACTGCAAGTACTTTATAATTAAAAAGGCTAAAGCTGCAAGCGCTTTATAAAAAGCAGCAAGATTATATTTTATTATATACCTTATTATAGCTACTAAATCTTATAAAAGCTTTGCGCAGTAAAAAATACAAGTATATTATAAACAACTTAACCGCTTAAAAAAGCTTACTAAATACTTTATTAACATGCTAAGTAAGCTGTAATATAAAAATAAAGATAAATTATAGTTATTAGAAAAAGCGCTTTAATAGTTAGTTAAACGCGCGCTTAAGGGATAAAAGTATATATATAAGCAAGGCTAATAAAATTAACCTTACCTAAAGGGCTATGTTAAATTTAATAATTTTAAGCTAGGCTATAAAAAAAAGCTTATAAAATATTTACGTAATAAGCATATATTATAGCTTATAATAGCTAATATAATAAATATACTAGTTTTATACTTATTTTATATAAAATATAAATATACACTATATAGTTAAAATTTAAAGCTAAAAAACGATCACTTTAATAATAATTAAGCAGATTATTAAATATAGTAAATATAGCGTATATAGCGAATATAATAATATCGCACTTAAAAAAACCTATAATTTAATAAAAGTAAATAAGTAAAAGTAAATAAATAAAAATAAAAAGTATATTAATTAATAAAACTTTTAAGTTAACAGCTAGCGCTTTATATAATTAAAGTAATATTTAACTTAACTAATAAATAACTTAATTAATTAAAATAAAACAAAAAAAATAAAATTATTTAAATTATTTATTAAATTAAATAAACGATTATTATTTAATTTAATTACTTGCAAATAATTCAAGCAATTTCTTATATTTTTTTTTATTTTTTACAGGGGTTTTTTAATGAGAAATAGTTAAAGCTATATACTTATTACCTACCCCTACGTACCTACCCTTATCCACCTACCCTTATCACCCTTATCCACCTACCCTTATCACCCTTATCCACCTACCCTTATCACCTTTATCCACCTACCCTTATCACCCTTATCTACCTACCCTTATCACCTTTATCTACCTGCCCTTATCACTATTATCCACCTACCCTTATCCACCTACCCTTATCCACCTACCCTTATCCACCTACCCTTATCCCCCTAGGCCCCTCTAGGGGATGAATATTTGGACCTCACGTTCTGCTATCCGGACCGCAGCTAAACCGCAATACGTGATTGTTGTATTAATGTCTTCACACACCCTTGTTTTTTATATAAAATAGGTTAATTTATAACGCTATATAAACACTAGCAAAAACAATAGTTAAATATTTATTATTATTGTTTTTAAATATAAGTTAGCTTAGTAATAATTTATTAATGCATTAAAATTAGCAGAAAACTTTATTAAAATTAATATATTTTTAAATATATTTAAAGTTATTTTTTTACTAAAATTATTATATATATATTAACTTTAAAAAATAGCTAAGTTAGCTATTTTAGCGCGTTTAAAATTCTTATAGCAAATATAACAGTATTAAATTTATTAGCAAATATATTTAAAGCAAAAAACGCTAAACTAATAGCCTTTTACTACTTTAAAAAAAAGCGATATATTAGTAAATTTTAATAAGAAATAACTTTTTTTGCTATTTTAATTATTAGTTCGACAGTACTTAATAATAGCCTTTAAATACTTGTTAAAAAACTAAATAAACTACTAGCTGCAGCTTTTTTAAACTTATTATTAGCTACGCTAATAGCTTTTATAAAGCTATTTTTATTTTTTATAATAAATTTAGCTATAGCGTAGCTAGTAGTTAGTTTAATTAAAAAGCTTAAATTTAATAATATTATAATTTAGCTAATAAATTTTATAAAGCTAGCAGTAAAAGCACTAGTAATAGTTATATATAGCTAATGCTTTTATTTAATATAGCCTTAAACTAGTAAAAAATATAGCTATTATTAAAAATTATTTAATATAACTTTAAAATGCTTGGTATTTTTATTTAACGCAACATAACGCTAGCTTTTTAATTATAAAGCTTTTAAACCTTTTAAATAATTTTAAAATTTTTAACTAGCAATAAAAGGTTAATTTATATAAAATTAACCTATAGCTACTAATAAATATTAAAATTAATTAACTAAAGCTTTTAGCTAGGCTTTATATAAATAATAATATAACTAAAGCTTTTATTAACTATAATTATACGCTTAAAAAATATATAGCAGTAAAGTATATTTTATTAATAAATAAAATGTTTACTATATTATAATAATATAGCTTTAGCTTTATATGCTTAAAACGTAGCTTAATATTATTTATATATAATATTTAAAGCAAATTAATTAACTTTTACTTTAATAATATAGTTTAAAAATATTTTAGCTTTTATAGTAACAACTTAGCAGTAAAACTAATAATCTTGTTATTAAAAATACTTAGCCTTTTTAGCTTTTATTTAAGCTATAATATTTTTATATAGCTAAAAAGTAATAATTTAAACATTATAAAAATATAGTTTTAACTTTTAATAAAAGCTTTCGACCTTAAAAATAGCTTATATATTATAGTTATAATATTTTTATATATAATAGTTAGCTTACTAGTAGCGTTTTTATTAATATATATTCTTTAAATAAGCTAAAATAACTAGTTAATTAAAAAATTTGCTGTAAAGGTTATTTTAATAATATAAAGCCTTTAGTTTAGTGTTATAATATAATAAATAAGCTTATAAAGTTAATATATTATTAATATTATAATTAACTTTAAGTAGCTTTAAATATTAACAGCGCTAGCAACGTTATTGTTTTATTATAGCTTTATTTATTATTAGTAGTAGTAGTAATATTATAGCTTTAAACTATTTATTATTTATATAGTTAAGCTTACGCTAATAGTTTTAGCTTAATAATTAATTTATATATAAAAATATATAGTTTTTAAAAATAAAGCTTTATTATTATGTTTTAATTTTAGCATAAACGTTGCTTATAATATATTATATATAAAATTATAATTAAGCTTTAAACTAAATTATTTTAATAGTATTACAAGTGCTTTTAGCTTTATCGGTAATAATAATAGTAAGTGCTAATATATTAAAGCTATATTAAAGGTTATTAACTTATTAAAAAGCTTAAATATAAAATAATTTATTATTATTAAATAATATAACATAAGCTATATTAAAAGTAGTATTAAAAAAGGTTAATTTTATAAATTAAAACAAAGGTTTATCGAAAATATTAATTTATATATAATAATATATATAAGCAAAGTAAAAATAAATAATAAAATAAATATTTTATATATAACGTTAAGTATTATTATTTTAAGGTATGCTTTTTATATAATAGTGCACTATTTTAAAAACTAAATAATTTAATATATATAGCTTTTATAATATTTTACTATATATTATATATTATTTTGCTATAAAGCCTAAATAATTAATACGTAGTCGTTATATAAGCTTTATTTATTATTTTAAAGCTTAATAATATAATTATTAATATCTGCTATAGTTAATATATTATTAAAGTTAATATTATAAATAGTTTTATATATTTTTTTATATAAAATAAAGCTATTAAAACTAAAAGTAATAAAATTAATAATAAATATAATTAACTATTAATAGTAGTAAATAAGTGTAAACTATAATATAAAATGGTTATATTTAAAATATTTAACTATAAACAATTATTATTTAATATTTAAATATAGCTTTATAATAGCTTTAAACTTATAATATATATAAACTATTAATAACTTTAATATAATAGCAATAAACTTATAATTATTTAAGCTAGCAGTATAAAATATAATATAATAAATATAATAGCTATTAATTTTATATTAAGCTTTAGCTTTTTTAATAAAGTAGCTTTAACTAAATATATATATTTATTAGGTGTTAAAGCTTTTATTAAAGGTAATAAAGTGGCTATTAGCAGGTAATATTAAAGATATTATTAAAAATTAGCTTTTAAAAAAAAACAAATAAAAAAATAATTAATTAATAAAAAATTAAATAATAAAGCTAGATATATTAAGTAATTAATAAATATTATAATATATAGTAATATTATTAATAAATAAAAGTAAAAAGTAGTTATTAAAAATTAAAAAGTTAAAAGTTATTAAAGCTAAAAAAAAAATTAAAAGTAATTAATAGTTTTATAAAAAAAGGTTAGCTATAAAAAAGTAAATAACTTATTTATAGCTAGTGGTAAAGCTAGTGCTATAATATAATTAGCTAGGTTTAATTAGTTAATTATAGCTTAAAAATATAAGTTTTTATTATTTTTAGCTAAAAAAAACGCTAATTAATAAATAATTTAAAAATAAAGCTAAAAGTAATAAGTAATTAATAAATATTATAATACGCGATAATGTTATTAATAGTTAAAAAATATAATTATTAAAAGGTTAAAAGGTTAAAAAGTTAAAAATAATTAATAGCTTTATAAAATAAAAGGTTAGCTATAAAAAAAAATAACTTATTAATAATAAGTTATTAGTAGCTAATAATAAAGCTAGTGCTATAATATAATTACTTTTAATTATAATTAGCTTTTAATAGGTTAACTAGTTAATTATAACTTAAAAATATATTTTTTAACTATTTTAGCTAAAAATAATACTAATTAATAAAAAATTTAAAAATAAAGCCGAAAATAATAAATAATTAATAAATATTATAATATGCAATAATATTATTAATAATTAAAAATATAATTGTTAAAAGTTAAAAGTAAATAATAAAAAAAAGTAAAATAAAAAAACTAATAAATAATTAATAAGTAAAAGAAAAGTAAAAAAGTTAAAAAAATAAAGGCCTTTAATTAATTAATAGGCCTTTTAGCTAGCAAATATATAGCTATAGTTTACTCCGTTTTTAAACAGCTATTATTTAGCTATTAAATTACTGCTATAGCAATAACAAGTAAAAATTTTTAAAATATTGTTATTTTTTTATATAAGCATAAGTTTTTTTCTATATTAATAAAAAGTCTACTTTACTAGCGTTATAAATATAACTAGCGGAATAGGTCTTGTTTTAAAAGAGAAATATCTTCTGCTATTAGCGGGGTCCGCTTTTTAATTAGGTTTAGCTGCGGTCCGGATAGCAGAACGTGAGGTCCGAATATTCATCCCCGGCCCCTCTACCCTAGGCCCTTGCCTATCTCCACACCTAAAATTAACCAACTTCGCTAGCCACCTTCAACGCTAACCTATCCACAGCCTCCTTTT